>JAODAL010047771.1:0-29596 GCA_025379985.1 Phyllomedusa bahiana | reverse complement strand
TGGCTACATACTCCAGGGTTGGCATCTGAACATCTACTCAGAAATAGGATCTTGAACATATAATAGATATTTACTACTATTTAGCTTGCGTTATTGGCACAGACAAAGTATGTAGTTGGAATTTCTAAGTCTCCAATGACTGACATTTAGTTTACAGAATATTTCTGATATCAGAATCCTTGTGTATATTATCCACTAATCATACTGTTTTACACACGAGGAAGCATTTCATGGCATTTGTTTGTAGAAGATATTTTCTTGATTATGTTTTCCCTTTCTGTGTTTGAAGGGAGGAATTTTTTTGCATTTTATGGGTCTGCAAAAAAAAAGTTGTTATTAATAATAAAAAATATTCAATTTAAAAAAAAAAGTGGTTGAGTCGAATTCCTAAATGTGAACTAATGTTAGCTTCAGATGTCATACAGACAAAACTGGATTGTGCAAAAAACATATCATGGTGGGAACATTGGGCAACAATTAATATAACAACAACCAAGTAAAACAAAACAGGTGCTAAGAAGGAAACTCACTAACAAAACTGGGAAAGATTGGTAAATGGAGACAATTTCCAAAGCGGGCAAAAAAAGTCCTTCTTGTTATTTGCGTGACCATACATAATTCTATACTCGGAACAAAATGTCTCATCATCCTCTAGTAATTGGACACTACTGCTATAAACTGAAAATGCTGAAAAACTGATATGGATCTAAATAAACAGATCTGCTGAGTTGCTTTATATCACAGCACATCTGTGTCCTATCAACATACATCAGCTATTCTCTAGCAGTGCTGAATAATTGTGCTCATTTTATGGACAGAAAATAGCTTGTGTAATGCTTTCCATAGAAGACTTATTATTAGCTACCAAATTATCTTTGTTCTTGGCTGTCACTTCTAAAGCAAATGCCTACCTCTGAACACTTTTACGGTTTATATATAGAACTGATCTCTATAGAAACTTGAGTAACTTTGTATACACGTTGATTAACAGCCTGTACTATAGTCCAGAGCTGCAGAGCTCAAATTTCCCACCATTACCCTCTGCCATAATGTCTGTACACATGCTATAGTGATTTGCATTCTGGGAAGTGTCATCTTTACACCAGGTATTGAATTGTCACCTCATGTAGAACAAATTATTCTATTATAGGAGCAAAACTAATTTGTAGAGGTGTGTGCAAGGCTGCAATGCCATCCACTACAATTATAAACAGAGCTCTGAGCTATGCTATGGCTTTACTGTTGCTAAAAAAAATACAAGAAACAATTAAAAGTTTTTTCAAGTTAGGCTCTTTTATTGTGTTGCACAATGGGATGTTTCTCCAATATATACCTTATATGGATTCCTTTGATTGATGCCACTAAGTGGCAGCCATCATATACGTTGGCAACAGTGTTAAAAAAATAAAACTATACCACATGTTTTTACTCAAAGCCTCTGTATTAACTAAAGCAGACTGCCATACTATTCCATACAATAAAAACACAGGAACCTGATATATACCATTGTACCAATTTGACTTCATTCATTTACTGTGGATCTAAGTATATAAAGCATGCTCTGGGAGCTTTCCTGCTGCACATATTAAACAGAAAGTGCTAACACAGTATAGCGATAGCCTTGCTCAACTTTGTAAATTATATTTATTTGATCAATTATGGAATTGAACTGGAAAGACCCTGTTGTCAATTTAGTTATATATTTTCTGGAGGAATGACCGAGAAAATTGGTGTTGCCGCGGTAGATTTTAGGCGCATTTACTCAGTGTAAAGTGTACCTGAAAGTACGATGTTTTCAAAACTACAGCATCTGGTATACCTTGCATAGTAAACTTAATGCGCCTAAAACAACACATTGCGTGATCACGGCGCATAGCATATCATTGGTACTGTATGTAATGCACCGATCGAGGCATATTGTGTAACGGTGGCGCATAGCGAATCATTACTAGTGTATGTAATGCGCCTAAATAGGCGTGTTGCGTTATGGAGGCACACAGCGTATCATTGCTACTATATGTAATGCGCCTTAAGCGCATTAATAATAATAATCTTTATTTATATAGCACCAACAAATTCCGCAGCACTTTAGAGGGTATAATTACAGACAAAAGAAAAGCTACTTACAGATGAGACACAAGGTGTGAGGGCCCTGCTCGCGAGAGTTTACAATCTATGAGGGTACCTGGGAGAGATGAAGGGGGAGAAGTGCTAAGTTTACAATATTCCAGCCTTGTTTCATAAATATGGGGTGGTTTACATAAAAAATTCGGTGAACCTGCCACCATGACAGTACATCTATATACAGATAAGTGCCTATGTGTGCCCTATTGTAGGGAGTGACAGAAATGTGTGTGATAGAAGGTAGGGGGTTAGCAATTAGAGATTTTGGTAGGCCTGCCTAAGAAGATGTATTTTCAGGACACTCTTAAAACTGCAAAGACTAGGACTGTGCCTGATGGTACGTGATAGGATGTTCCAGAGAATGGGTGCAGCACATGCAAAATCTTAAAGATAGGCATGGGAGGTTTGGATGATTGTGGTCTGTAGTTTGATGTCCGTAGCTAAATGGAGAGAGCGGGCAGGGTGGTAGACAACGGACAAAGAAGCGCATTACAATGTGTCGTATTTTTGGCCCAAAATAGACCCAAAAAAGGCACTTGCGTATTGGGACATGTTGCCCATATTGCTCCAGAATTATTTTTTCAAGGAAAAAACAAAAATCAGGAGAAATAAGAGGTCCTCTATACCACACTACTAGGAAGAGTTGACAGGGCTTCTGTAAAGTCAATCTGTCATCTAAATATGCTGTCCTAGGTGAGAGCAGTGTATTACAAGGACAGGACTATTCTAATACTGGCCAAAATGGACCAAAATAAAGTGCTGTTTGGTTAATCTGAGTTATCAATATGTGGTTGGAGGGGAAACTCACCTCATGAATAAGGAAAAATCTAAATTATGAGACTGTTGTGTTCTAGTAGCCAAGTGGAACAATATGGGGAAGGAAAATAGACCTTTTTCTGCAATACAGTGTGTTCCCTTAACATAAGAAAGAATATTTTGGTGATAGATCTTTCAATAAATTCAAATATTGATAAAGCTAATGTTTAAAAACTAGCACTGACTCAGAGTAAATCAGTTGCCCATGAAAATGACTCCAGTCATTGGAAGAAGTGATTGTGCTATTGCTTGTTGTCTGCTCCCAGTCAGTATACAACCTTTTGTAACGCTTGGTCTACTCTCGCCTAATCCGCTATCTCTGGTAACTCTCTTCTTGACCCTCTGCAATCAGGTTTCCGCACCCTACACTCCACAGAAACTGCTCTAGTTAAAGTCTCTAATGACCTCCACACTGTTAAACCTCAGGGCAAATACTCGTTGTTCTTTCTTCTGGATCTCTCTGCAGCATTTGACACTGTTGATCACCATCTTCTCCTCAGCATGCTCCGTGCTATTGGCATCCAGGACACCGCTCTCTCTTGGTTCTCTTCCTACCTCTCTGACCGCTCCTTCAGTGTCTCATTTGCAGGTTCTACTTATTCTCTTCTCCCTCTTGCTGTTGGGGCCCCTCAGGGGTCGGTTCTTGGTCCACTCCTCTTCTCAATCTATACAGCCCCCATTGGCCAAACCATCAGCAGATTCGGCTTCCAGTACCATCTTTTAGGGCTGATGACACTCAATTATACACCTCCTCCTGAGACCTCACTCCCACCCTGCTACAGAAACACCAGTGAACTGTTTTGGCATGTCTTGACATTCATGTACTCTCTCTATCTCCAACTAAACCTCAATAAAACTGAACTTCTTGTTTTTCCCCCATCTACTAACCAACCCCCATCTGCTATGTCTCTCTCAGTGTGTGGCATCACCATAAAACCTAGCAGAGGCCCGCTGTTTGGGGTTATTCTAGACTCTGGTCTGTCCTTCACCCCCTATAACCCAATCCCTTCCCCGCTCCTGTCCCCTTTCACCTCAAGAACTTTCTCCAGAATCCGTCCTTTTCCCCACTGTGGAAACAACTCAAACTCTTATTGTTGCTCTCATTCATTTCGTCTTGACTACTGTAACTTCCTGCTTTCGGTCTCCCTCTCTGTAACTCTCCCCTCTCTAATCTGTCCTGATTGCAGCAGCCAGCTTGTCTTTCTCTCCAGCCGCTATACTGATGCCTCTACCCTGTGTCAGTCACTGCACTGGTTGCCTATCCAGTACAGAATACATCATAAACTAATTACTTTCACCCATAAGGCTCTCCACAGTGCTGCACCCCCATACATCTCCTCCCTCATCTCTGTCTACAACCCCGCACGCTCTCTCCGCTCAGCTTTCGGACATCAAATACAGACCCCCAATCATCCGAAAACCCCCCATGCCCGTCTTCAAGATTTTGCACGTGCTGCACCCATTCTCTGGAACATCCTAACGTTCCCTCAGGCACAATCCCAGCCTTCGCAGTTTTAAGAGTGTCCTGAAAATACATTTTCTTAGGCAGGCCTACCATGATCCCTAATTGCTAGCCCCCACCTTCTATCCACAACATTTCTGTCACTCCCTACACTAGGGCACTCACAGACACTTATCTGTATATAGATGTACTGTCATGGTCGCAGGTTCACCCAATGTTTATGTAATCCTCCCCATACTTATAAAACATGGCTGGGCCATTGTAAATTTAGCACTTCTCCCCCTTTGTCTCCCCCCGGCAAATCTCATAGATTGTAGCTCTTGCGAGCAGGGCCCTCACACTTGTGTCTCATCTGTAAGTAGCTTTCACTGTGTAATGTATGTTTTTGTCGGTAATTATACCCTCTACACTGTAAAGTGCTGCGGAATTTGTTGGCGCTATATAAATAAAGATTATTATTATTATTATTATTATTGTACATATTATGGAATAACCAATCTCCACCAGATGATGGTCAGCCAGTGTTTTGCTTCCTAGAAAATGGTCAAATTAAAGATATGACAGTAATCAGTAATTACAGTAATTTTTTTAATAGCTGAGTACTTTAACTTAACTAAACTAACCTCAAACAGGTGAAAGTAAATTACTTTAATTAATGGAAAAAGTTGGACAGAAGGGTGAACTGGAGGGACTTATGTATTTTTTCAGCCTTACAAGTTATGTAACTAAGTTTTTCCAGATCAAGCAGAGAAAAGATTCCACTACTCAAAGTTGAGAGAAAATATTATGGAAATAACTTGTAATTTGTATTTGTAAAAAAAATAATTGCAACTGTAAAAATGTAAATTAGTCTGTAGATGAAATGAAAAGTGCTTACGGACTTTACTGAGATTTTGGACTTTCCTTTTAAAAATAAATCATAGTGCCAAAGAAAGACTTGTCAATTTTATCAAAAGAAAGAATGCTGAAACTCTTTCTTGATGGAAATCCAACATGGAGTGTTGCAAAAGATGCTGATACCTGACAGTTAGCCATGCGTAAAAATAGATGCAAGTGTAAATAAAATGGGAAGGTTATAAAAGGAAAACATACAGGTAGACCAAGGAAGATGTCAAAACATCAGGATAGAAAACTCAAAGCAATATTCTCAAAAATAAAAAAAATATACAAATGGACAGAGACAGGAGTCAATTGTGACATAATATATTTATATAGAGAAAATCCAAAGGAAAACCAGCACTAACACAACAGAAACAGAAAAAAATATGGTTACACTGGGGTAAAGAGAAGCAATCATGAAAGATCTAGGCTGTCGGGGGGGCTCAAAGAGCGGAAGGTGGATCCTCTGGTCACCGTGAGGAGTTGGCGAACCTACGGCGGGAGCGGAGTCTAAGGGACCCCTTGTCTTCACCGAAGCCTGCCACAAATAAAGACAGACTTTGCCGCAGGGAATCCCCCAGCTCGCTACTTCCGACGCAGGACCAAGTGGTGATAGCCAAAGCAGGAGGTGTAGATGTGGGATAGTGGGCCAGCCTCACTGTCTTTTCCAAGTGAAGTCCCATGCATGACAATTGTGAAATGTTTCTTTGTATTCTACTGTTTGGCCACAAGATGTCGCTATGTCCCGTTTCCAGTATATGCAAATGAGGGACATGGTATAAGACTGGCACATGTTGCAGCCATTTTAGAAGCTACTGAGATTCAGAGAAGAACAGACTGAGACAGAACTGAGCAAAAAAAGGAAGCGGATTCACAGTTGTTCCAGAGACAGGGAGAGCCTGACTGTCCTACAGACCAACGCAGAGAGAGGAAACTCCTGGACCAAGAAGGACAAGTGCCAAGATAGAGGGACTGTCTGCAGCCGGGGATCATCCCACTTCATCCACAAGGATCTGCCCCGGGAAAGGACAGAAATTGCCGGCCATCTTTAAGTACCTCAGTGGATGCTGCATGCCAACGAGCTCAGGACTGTGAGAAGGCCTGATATTAGATTAGATTAGTTTAGGTTCGGTTACAGGCAAAGGAGGGTGTCCCAAATACATCCTCCTGCTCAGGACTTGGAGAGTTTGATATCACACCGTTAGCTACTTGAACCGGTTCATCTGTGAGGGAAAGTTGTGTCACATGTGTGTTTGGGAGGGAAGTGGGTAAATCATTTAAGCTGTGTAAGCTGCTGTGCTGCCACCCCCGAGCCCCTCAACTGCCACCACACACAATTATTCCTGTTGGTGATTACGGTATTGAAAAAGGGTAAGGGGTTATCGGCCTTTTTCCGAACCCACGGTTAGTAAAGTTACCGGGGTCCAGAGAGTACACTTCTGGCGGCGCGCTGTGCAGCACGGGTCCAGTATACGTATTTGTAAATTTGTTTTTGGGGGAATCTGTTCACCATCTTGTTCCAGAAAAATTCCAGTAAAACAAACCGTTGCTGAGCTGGTGTTGGAGTCGTGTTCTTTGTCCGTGACTTTGCTGTTTTCCCGGGGAAAACCTCCCCCTCGGTACTCGGCTTACAACTTGGCATAGTCGGCAGGATACAGCGATCGTTATGGACGGAGCTGCGGCGGGAGATCTTCCCCCGGCGTCAATGGCACCGGCCAAGAGCCAAGCTCAAGGTGCCCCCACAATACCCCCCCAAGTGAGTTTATGTCCCTTAGGCCACTATTGCAATCTCCTCCCCAAATTTTTGAGGGGAAAAACATGACACGCAGGACTAGACAGAAAGGGGCGTAGCGCAGTTTTAATATGTAACTTAGTTCGGAACTGGAGGCGAGATAGCCCTGGGGGCCTTAAAAGGGGTCTTTAGGCGGACAGTAATGGTGGGGGCCCCGAGTCCGAGAGGGACACGCTGGAAAAATATTCCATTGTTGGAAGGGGCCAAGGGGGGGTACCAAAGTGGTGCAAACTGCGAAGTTTCTTCTTAAAACCCGGGCCACAAAGGAAGGGGTTGAGACCCTCATGCAGTACTCTAATGCCTGCAGGAAATTTTTGAATGAGATAAGGCGGCGAAAACCCAGTGGCTATGGGCCTTCCCTGAAGTAGATAAGCTACTAAGGGGACCAGTTCATTTTGGGATTTGTACAATAAATCCTTACGGGACAAATTGCAGGAGATGACCCAGATGACGGCTGACCTGACGTTTTACAGTGTCTACTTAGCCGCTGTAGAGAGGGAAGAGGAACCCATTGCCCATAATGGTAAAGGCCGTGAGTAGTACCCAACCAAGCAGAGAACAGGGGGACGCAAAAGTCTTTAACAGATGTGGTCCGGCTTTACGAGCAGAGTTGAGAGAACTTCGGCTTTTGTGTCCCAGATGAAAGCAGAACGGCCACAAGCTCCAGAAGTGACTTCGGCTTCCCACAGCACCCCTTTCAGAGCAGTTCCACAGCGGGGTCCTGCCGCAAGAGGTCCACCAGGTGAGCAGAGGTAGAGGGGGCCACTCAGCTGGGCTTGCCATCAGTATGGCCACATCGCCAGAGAGTGTCATGAATGTGTAAGGGTGGAGCCGGGGTTAAACTACCGACCGCTGCAGTAGCTGGGTGTCCTGCAGTAGTCCTGTTATGGAAGCAGAGCTAGAAGGCAGAAAGGTGCACTGTCTAGTAGATACTGGGTCAGAGTGTACCCTGATGCCCTGGGAGGTCTTGGTGAGACACTTCGGGCTCTTGATGGAGCCAGAAGATGGCAGAGTCTGTCGGCTGACGGTCGCCACCAATGGTGAGCTGGATGTACAAGGGATAGTTTGGATGCAGGTCCGACTGTTTGGACAAGACATTGGCAAGAAGGGAGTTGTGCTGGTGGATCACCCATCCAAGAGGGGAGTGGATGTGATCCTGGGCATGAACGTGCTCTGAGACCTGGATCACCACCTCTGTGCCAAAGAGGGGCCAAAATATTGGCAGCGGGCCACCACTCACCGGCCCACTCAGAAGGTCCTATGACAAATGGTGAGGAGCTGCAATCTGCAGAAGAGCCCCACATGCGGTCAACCCATTGGGCACGTGAAAGTGAAAGCCCCGATCAAGATCCCGCCACGACACGAAAAAATATTGATGCTCCCGGTGGGAACCAAAACGGAAGTTGAAATGGGTTTGGAAGTCTTGGTTGAAACAGTCTCACAGGAAGAGTCACAGAACCGCCCCGCGGGTTAGCTCGGGCCCTTGCCAATGTGGAGAGGGGATGTGTACCCGTGAGATGCCTCAACGTCATGGACAGCGAGTTGACCATTCCTGCGAATACCCTACTAGCCGAAGTCCATGTTCCTGGAGAAGATATCCCCCGGCGAGAGAACGTCACGCTATGTCCCGACAAGAGGTCGGCCTGGACCTATGCAGTGGGCGTCCAGAAGGGCGAGCCTCCAAACGGCGGAATGGAATGGCCGAGTGTTTAAATGGCTCAGATGGGAATTGACCGCAGGACCCTGACTCCAGGGCAACAACAGCTGCTGGAAGATACCTCTGGAATTCAAGGAGGCGTTCTCGAGACATATGAAGACTTCGGGTGTGCTTCTACCATCGAGCATGAAATCCCCACAGGCGATGCCCCACCCATCAGAGAACGGTACCGACAAATCCCGCGCAAAATGTACCAGGAAGTGAAAGACATGGTGGCCAGCATGCTGGAGAAACGGGTGATTCAAGAGAGTCAAAGTCCCTGGGCCGCCCCTGTCGTTTTGGTGTGAAAAAAAGATGGCAGTCTCAGGTTCTGCGTAGACTACAGGAAGCTAAATGCCCAGACCTTTACGTGATGCCTATCCCCCCCCGCGGATTGAAAGAGTCACTGTCGCCTCTAGGCCATGCCAAGTTCTTCTCGACCCTGGATGTGGCCAGCGGATACTGGAAACTACCAGTGGCAGAGAAGGATAGGGCAAAAGACAGCTTTCATTCTGCTATGGGACTCTACGAGTTAAAATCGAATGCCATTTGGGCTTTCCAACGCCCCAGGGACATTCTAGCGGCTGATGGAACACTGTCTAGGGGATCTTAACTTTGAGTCAGTCCTGATCTACCTGGACGATGTAGTGGTGTTCGGGAAATCATTCGATGATCATCTTCAGAAACTGCGGCAGGTTCTGGAACAACTACGAGACCATGGGCTTAAGATCAAGCCAAAGAAATGCCCGCTCTCCAGCAGCGAATAGAGTACTTGGGGCATGGGTCACTTCGAAGGGGTACAAGCCGACCCCCATAAGGTGGAGGCAGTCCAAAACTGGCCTCGGCCGTGTACACTACGAGGGTGTGGGCATTCCTGGGACTGGCTGGGTATTACCGAAGGTTTATACCCCGTTTCGCTCATCTGACGGGCCCTTAAATGAGTTACTTAGGGATACTGCCCGGGGGGTCCAAAGAATCACCCTATTGAGTGGGGACCTCGGCGCAAGAGGCTTTTGAAGCGGTGAAAGAGGCGCTGACCAGTGCTCCAATTCTGGCCTATGCGCGGTTTCGAACACCCCCTTTCTGCTGTATACTGTGGTAGTCTACATGGGTTGGGGCTGTGCTGTCCAGGTCCAGGAAGGGCAAGAGAGAGTAATTGCCTATGCCAGTCGGTCCTTGCGGGAGTCAGAGCGCAATCCTGACAATTAAGCTCCTTTAAGTTGGAAACTGTTGGCCCTGGTGTGGGCCATGACTGAAAGGTTTGCAAGTACCTGACAGGTGCAGAGGTGACTGTCTTACCGACAACAACCCATTGGCACATTTGGAGAATGCTAAGCTTGGGGCCCTCGGCAGAGATGGGTGGCACAACTCTCAAAATACCAATTCCGCATTAATTCCGGTCAGGGAGGGAAAAATGGGAATGCCGATGCCCTCTCGGGTCCAGTCAGACTACCATCCCGCAGCATTGATGAGGAGTTAGAGGACACTGAAATGACCGGACTTTAGCCAGTTCCCTGCGTTCCAGGGACGTGGGAACACTCAAGTGGGGTGGGCATCTGGGATGCCAATGGTGTTGGGAAAGACCGTGGCTGATTGGCAGAGGGTCCAGATGGTTGCCCAGATTTACAGAAAGTGAAGGTGTGGATCCCGGTCTCAGGGCTGGCCCCCACCAGGAGGAGCAGGCCCAGCTGACTCAGGAGGGGCACAAACTGTTGAGGCAGTGGATAAGCTGAGTGTTTCCCAGGGTCTCCTGTGTCGGACCATCTACTTACAATCAGAGTTGCAGCACCGACAACAGATTGTTATCCCCATGTCATTAGGACCAGAGGCGGTTCGGGAAGCCCATGAGAGAGGCACCCATTTTGGGAGTGATATCCTATAAGTGGCTTCAACGACTGGTGTATTGCCCTGACTTGTTAAGCATGGTGTCTGAAGCCTGCCTCATGTGTCGTACCTGTGGGTTTTAAATAAGAAACACTGAACAGCCCGGGCTCCCGTTCAATCCATCCGGACATCTGCGCCCCTAGAGCTCTTGATGATTGACTATTGTGCAGATTGGGTTTCTCTGCCTCTGGGCACTCGTACTGTTTGGGTCATGACGGATCATTTCACCAAGTATGCCGTGGTTGTACCCACTAGGGATCAGACTGCAGAGTCTGCTGCTGAGGCGGTCTGCAGGTGTTTGGGTGCCCACAGAGGATACATTCCGATCAAGGGCTTTTTTCCCAAGGGGCTATTATGAGCGAACTGTACCATTGTATGGGATTGAGCGTTCCCCGTACTACTCCTTATCAATCCACAGGGAAACGGAGCTTGTGAGCGGGTTTAAAACCCACACCCTTATCCAGATGCTGCGGACATTAGAGACAGCCAGAATGCTAGGTGGCCTGAGTACCTGCCCCGAGCTGATGTGGGCCTATAAAAATAGGGTGCACAGTACCACGGGTTACTCCCCACACATGCTGATGTTCGGGAGATCGGGTCAAGAGATTGAGGATCTTCACATGCCCAGTCCGACAGCACCACCACCGACCACTACCACGGCCTGGGATCAGGAACACCGCCGCCGACAGCGGACGGTGCACAAGGTTGTAGGAGAGTGTCTGAAACAAGTGGTGCATCCTAACCCGAGGCCCGTGCAGAGAGACAGTTTTGCCCCAGGTGATCGGTTCATGGTCAGGGCTAAGAGGCCTCTGGGAAGTTGGATGGGAGGTGGGAGGCGGTCCCATATGTGGTCAAGAGAAGGGTGGACCCTGCCATCCCAGTCTACGAGGTATAGCCGATAGGGACAGGGGGCCCATCGCGAAATCTACACAGAAATATGTTGAGGCGCTGTGATTTTGAAGTGCCAGAAACTACGCCCGAAGTACCTACTCCTGTCCAGCAGCCTCCCTTAGTTGAAGAATGGTGGGCTGTCCCATTGCTGGCGTCAACTGAGGTTCCAGCTGTGACAATCTTGCCACCCAGGGAGAGAGTGGAGCAGCCAACAACTCCTTCCCCAGGGGATGTGCCTGAAGCCCCTGAGTCTATAGCCCCACGTAGGATGCCCAGATCCAATGCTGGTGTACCCCCCAGTGCTATGCGCAAGACGAGTTTGTGTGGGGAGGGTTGTCGAGGACGCCAACTTCTAGTGGGGTGGTATGTGGGATAGTGGGCCAGCCACACTGTCTTTTCCAAGTGAAGTCCCATGCATGACAATTGTGAAGTGTTTCTTTGTATTCTACTGTTTAGCCACAAGATGTCGCTATGTCCAGTTTCCAGTATATGCAAATGAGTGACATGGTATAAGACTGGCACATGTTGCAGCCATTTTAGAAGCTACTGAGATTCAGAGGAGAACAGACTGAGACAGAGACTGAGCTAAAAAGGAAGCAGGATTCACAGTGTTCCAGAGACAGGGGAGAGCCTGACTGTCCATACAGACGCCAACGCAGAAAGAGAGAGAGAGAGAGAGAACTCCTGGACAAGAAGGACAAGCTGCCAAGATAGAGAGGACTGTCTGCAGCCGGGTCATCCACTTCTTCCCCAAGGATCTGCACCGGAGGACAGGAATTGCCGCCATCTTAAGGTACCCAGTGGATGCCGTGCACGCCACCAAGCTCAGGACTGTGAGAAGGCCTGAAATTAGTTTAGATAGTTTAGGTTCGGTTACAGGCCAAAGGAGGGTTTCCCAAATACATCCTCCTGCTCAGGACTTGGAGAGTTTGATATCACACTGTTAGCTACTTGAACCGGTTCATCTGTGAGGGAAAGTTGTGTCACATGTGTGTTTGGGAGGGAAGTGGGTAAATCATTTTTAAACTGTGTAAGCGCTGTGCTGCACACAAGCCCCTGCAACTGCCACCACACACAATTGTTTCCTGTTGGTGATTACGGTATTTAGAAGGTAAGGGGTTTATCGGCCTTTCCGAACCCACGGTTAGTAAAGTTACCGGGCGTCCAGAGAGTACACTTCTGGAGGCGCGCTGTGCAGCACATGGGCCCAGTATACATATTTGTAATTTTGTGTTTGGGGAATCTGTTCACCATCTGATTCCAGAAAATTCAGTAAAACAAACCGTTGCTGAGCTGGTGTTGGAGTCGTGTTCTTTGTCCGTGACTTCGCTGTATTCCGGAAAACCTGCCCTCGGTACTCGGCTTACAACTGTACTCGGCTTACATAGACACAGAGAAAACCGGAGCGTGGACCCGAAGCAGCGATGAGCAGGCTAGGCAGGAAGAGTGCGTGGCAGACGAAGGTCAGCAAGAGGGACAAAGACAGGAACAGGAATGGAAACAAAAGGATAAGGGAATTCGCTAGAGAGTGCACAAGGACATCACTAGTGAACGGACACCAACAACTGGGTGCCGACGGCAGGAAGATGAATCCCTATAAAGCCTGTATCCATACGCTATAGGTGGATAGAGAATACCTGCAGTGCACTGGCCCTTTAAATCCACACCTGCTCGGCGCGCCCCTAGTGGCCGGCCGGGAAGATGCAAGCAGGGCAGGAGAAGAAACAGCAGCGCGCCAATAGAGGAGGAAGTAAGACGGTGCTGGGTAAGTAGACACACAGTGAAGCAAGCCCCGGGGGCAGCTGCGCCTGTGGTGCCAGGAGCCGGGAGGCGAGTGCGGCCACGGTCCAGGCATCGGACCGCAGCACGCAGCGTGACATAGGCGAAGGGGTACATGACTGTGGGAGGAGGACCTTGAACACTTAGCAATTATTGTATATATGTAATTGGGTGATTTTATGCTGGGGTGATACCCCTTTTAGAGGTAGAGGAGTGATGGTTGTCTTACAATTGGGAGGGTGGAGTTTTTGAAGATAAATAATTTCCTGTTTCATTACCTCATACTGTTTCTCTCACCAAATGGAATGGAAGAAACTTCCCACCCCTTACATTGATTTTATTGTATAATGGTTTGTTTGATCCTTTTAACTGATAACCCTCATGGATTTTGGTTTATGAATTAGTAAATTCTTATTTTACCTGTCTGTAAAATGTCTGTATAATACCGTGAAAAAATTTGGAGATATCATACTCAGTTTTATTTGATGTTACCCTCTAAGCCCAGGGGAAGGGCAATCCTCCAGTCATGACTCTTCATGAGTTGGGGGCTTAGTGCCTTCTTTGGAGTTTTGTCTGATTTTATTTTTAAATATTATTTTACAGGCCTTGAAAATAATATAAATATAAAAAGAAAAAAAAGAAAAAAAAAAGTAATTTTTTTAAGATATGTCACAATTTAGTGTTTCCGTTCGGGAGTCAGGTGGAAGTTGCAGGCAAGTTATGGTGTACTAATTTTAACTAATAGAAGCTGTTAAACTTAATGGTGGTGGACAGGCCAAGCTTTGGAGGTAATGGTCTTTCAGGGGCGGATTGGCTGTGGAGTGAGGATCTATGGTAGGGTCATTTGTGCCCTGGAAGTGGACTAGCTTTGCTAGAATGTCAGACCAGAACATGCCGCTCTTTGAATGCTGTCTCACCAGTTGCTGTATGGAAGGCAGCTGGGGGATATCATGGTATCCATGAATCCAAATACATACTTGCACCTGACTCCTTACTATCATTGTGGTAATCATGCGTTTTTAAATAAAGCTGTGACCATTTAACACCAGAAATTACATGTTGTGTATTTATTCAAAAGTGTATATAAAGTATATATACTATAGTTTGGGTCCATTGTCGTAAGTGGGAGTCTATCCCGTATCCAGAAGTCATGAAGTGGGGAAGATCGCATAAAGTGATAGCCAATTATGCTTCACCAATCTGCATTGACCAATGAGATAGTAATGGAACTTTTGTCTGATGCCATTCTAATGAAAGATATTAAGACGATGCCTGAAGATAATAATTATCACATTTATCAAATAATTTATGATTTGGGAGTTGTATATCGAGTAAAGGAACAAGGTAGAGGGCTATCATTACCTCAACAGTCAATACACAAGTGGATGCAGTAACTCTGGACTTTTTTCTTAATCAATAAATAAAATATGTATCTGGTGATGATAAAGTCATGATAATGCATCTTGTTACAGAGCTTTACTTTAGAAACAACATATTAAAGGGTTGTTCCTACGAGTGCTTTTCAACAATGCAGGTTGGCTCATAGTTCTCTATCAGCCTACCCTCAGAGAATGAGGACGGTGGCACTTATGGCCATTCTCCCCATTGATTTCTGTGGGAGTTCCTAATATATCCAAGCACATTCTCTCAGCTATAATCAGAGCTCCTAAAGAAATGAATGAGGAGCACAACCAAAAGTGCCATCCTTTTCATTCTCTGAGACCTCTTCATTCTCTAACCTGCAGTGCTTAAAGGGGTTGTCTCACTACAAAGATTGCTTTTTATGTTAAAGATCTTGAAAAAAACAAGTCACTTTGCAATATGCGTCCATTAACAGTGTCCTACCTATTCCTAGATATCCCCTCTTGTATGGGCTGCATCAGCTCTTCAGGTAACTATAGCTACAGACCTGTTTGATCTCTCCTGATAGGCTGCCACTGCTGGTCACTATAGCTACAGACCTGGTTTTCTCAACAGGTCAGTAAAGCCACTAAACACGCCCCTGAATTCAAACATGAAACTGAGAAAACAGGACTGAAGTAAGATGAATCAATGTAGTGAGACAACCCCTTTAACAATCTTTTTAGGAACACCCGTTTAAGTCAATGATATGGCCAGGAAACAGTCCAGATTCAGTTTCCTAGTAGAATTGAAAAAATATTGGTCCATGACAAGGCTCTATCCTGCAGAGCTGATCTGTGACCTCTCTAAGAAACTTAGAAGCAGTTTGATGTAGAATATTGTTTATCATTAGTGAAATCCAGGTCTCAAATAATTCAGACATCATAAAAGCCAGAGGAAGAGCAATACAGTACAGAACTAATTAGTGTTTTTTTTTAGCTTATTTTTTTCTCAACATTGCAATATATTATGGAATAATATATTGACTAAAATAATTGACTTTTACTTATTAAGCACTGAGGTTAATTTGCAAGTGTTTTTTTTTTTTTTACCAAAACATAATGCATTTTCTTTCCTTGGAAGAAAACACTGATTCTGCTCTTCACTTATTGATTTTATAGTCCAGTGGCTTTGCAACAGAATATATTACACTGTAGTACTGGAAAGATGTTAATGCATGTAGCAGATCACAAAGTACACAGAAAATCACAATTGCAGCACAGTAGATATGCAACAATTCTGGTAGGGAAGTTGTCTCCTTTCAGTGCCTCCAGACCTCTTCTAAACAGCATGGGTAGTACAATTATAATCTCCTATTTGCTTCAGTGCTAAGCACTTGGTCACTTACTCTAGATAGACCAAACACTATGCCTTGAGCACCAGAGTCCAGAAACGCTAACGCCATACCAATATGCACCTCCAGTAAATTTCCAGCATCAGGATGTGTTACCAAGCAATGCATTCAACCTATTCAGCCACTGCTTAATATTTCTCAGCATCAAAATATATTTATTAGTCTCAAAGGCAATGGGTTATACTATTTATTTTTAATAAAAGTATCCTGTGTCAATGGTTAGCTTCACTGAACCTATCTAGTATTACAATTAATAGCCATTAGTACTGTGGTCCCAACTACTTTTATATTTACCTCATCAAGTTCCAGTGATGATTTCCTTCAGAGCTACTGGACACTTCTAAGCATTATTGCTTTGGCTCCCATGTTCCAAAGCAGACCTACTGCTTTTGCCAATAGCTATTATGCTTATACTGTGCAGACAACCAGATCCTAATGATGATTTTAGGCCTGGCATGCCATGTAAGGCACATCATACCAGTAAGGAACTATGGCACGGGTTGATTGGTTACCATGGTAGCTGCAAACCTAATGACCGCTTCCATAGCTGCCATGTTAGTACTTCTATTACTTCCTGGCACAGGCAGGAAGTAATAGAACCACCAGCTTGGTACACTCCTCTGCATTACTTATATAATGCAGAAGGATATACAAGTGATGAAGCACTATAGTGGCCAAGTTCATAGAGGGTATTACTTGTATATGAAAGAAAAGAAAAGTTAAAATAACTACCATTTTACAAATAATACAATGTAAAAAAATAAAAAAAAAGATGCATAATTGGTATCAGAAAAAGTCTGATTTATTAAAATATATAACATCATTTATCGCAAATGTTGAACACCATAGAAGGAAAAAAATAGCAATAAAAAGTGATAAAAAAGTCACATTTATCCCATAATGGTGTCAATAAAAACTATACTCCAGCCTGCAGAAAAAGAACCCTCACTCAAGTCTATATAATTAAAAATAAAAGATTATTGGTTGCAGAAAATGGTGCTGCAGAGCAAACTTAAGAAGCAGAGAATGTTTTCAAGTACTAAAATATAATGAAAACCCTACATATTTTATATTACTGAAATCGTACTGACCTGCAGAATACAGATAGCACATCATTTAGAGAAGTGTAAAAACCGTGAAAAAAACCCAACCGCAAAAATAGCTCAAGTACACCAAATCAATATACACCAAATATAACGTATGGTTCTGCACAAAAAACATTTCTGAAAAAACATATGCAAACCTGGGTGCCACTGTCAGGACTGTGGCACACATATATAATTTTATATATATATATATATATTTTATATATTATATATATTATATGTACACACGCACAAACCACTGCCAGCGGCACACTACTGCAAAAAGGGCAATACATTAAGTGGAAATCCCTAAAGAAGCATTTATGCTATCTATCATACATGAAAAAACTTATTGATATATTGTATATTGATTTTAACCTATATGGGGAGGAAGGGGTGCCTCTATTTTGGCTTTCTGCACCCGCCCACTCTCACAGGCTGTCATAAGAAGTGCAGCTTGCAGGTTTGGTGTGTTTTATTTTTTTCTCTCTGTATAATGAAGGTCGGTTGACCCAGTGAGGGGCCTGGAATTGGCTCTATTGAGAGGTAAAAGATAGTATAGGACTGCCGATTTGAGATCATGTTGAAAGTCGTGGGCAGCTTAAACATCTTTTGATCAAAATATGTGAACCGAGAGTCTCAAAGTTTTTTCATGTATGATAGATAGCATAAATGCTTCTTTAGGGATTTCCACGTAATGTATTGCCCTTTTTGCAGTAGTGTGCCACTGGCGGGGTCTGGTGTGTACATGTATAATTACATGTGTGCCGCAGCCTGCCAGTGGCACCCAGGTTTGCATACGTTTTTTCAGAAATGTTTTTGTGTGCAGAACATACGTTATACTTGGTGTACATTGATTTTAACCTATATGGAGAGGAAGGGGTGCCTCCATTTTGGCTTTCTGCACCCGCCCACTCTCACAGGCTGTCATAAGAAGTGCAGCTGCAGATTTGGTGTGTTTTATTTTTTTCTCCTCTGTATAATACAGGTCGGTTGACCCAGTGAGAGGCCTGGAATTGGCTCTATTGATAGGTAAAAGATAGTATAGGACTGCCCGATTTGAGATCACGTTGAAAGTCGTGGGCAGCTTAAACATCTTTTGATCAAGATATGTTAACCGAGAATCTCAAAGTTTTTTCATGTATGATAGATAGCATGTAACTTTCAGACTCGACATGTGATGTTGAGCCACACTGAATATTAAGAGGGGAAAAGCCTCTTACAATTATGACCAAGTGAAATGGATTCTAAATTAGAGACTGCTGTAAAATAGTCTGAAGGACAGTCTAATAGTGTGAAGGTCAAGACCACTTTCTTCACTTTGTCAAAAGTACACCATTGCGTTCAGTAATATAGATTGATCAAACTAAACCAGAAAAAGCATCATCAATATAAAAAGAGAATTGGTAATTGGCAGATATCATCAAATGCATCACTGAGTCACCAAGTTTATAAAGAAAATAAGACACTGAGTTAACGTTATAAGGAAGGGTACTAAAAGCAAGGTTAAGGCTCTACAGAAAATTTACTCATACAGCTGTTATTTTATCACAGTGTTTCCCTATAGGGAAGTAGTTGAGCAACAAGATTTTCCACCATGTAACCCACAATTTTACTAAAGTCATAATGTGACCAAAGTCAAGTACATGGGGTAAAAATGGTAAAAATGCTTAAAACAGACTACATACAGTACATCAAATTAGATACTTATCCCTCTTCTTATCTGCTCTTCACACAACCACCGCTAAGATTTCTCTTGTGCATCCCCCATCAGGAACTCATTACCCTAACACAATAGATCTCCCCCCCTTTTGAAACCTTTAAAACCAAACTGAAAACCCATAAGTCTAAAGCCTAGAATAACTTCGCTGCCACTACACTGCTGTGCAAACAGCTCTTTCCTTCACTTTCTTTCTTCTTCCCCTCCCCTTGCAGATTGTAATCCCTCATGGGCAGGGTCATCCATGCCTCAGTACTGTTTCTCACTGTTAATGATAATTTTACCTCTTATTATTGTTGTTTTATATGTTTAAACCTATTTTTATATGTACATTGCCCTGGAATTCATAGCAACATAAAATAAATATTAGTATTGCTTATCCATGGCTGAGTCCACCACTGATCATGATCACTGATCTTGGGACATCTCCTTTAGTTCTAGAATTTCCTTTCCCTAATTAAAGGGGATTTATCGTTTGAGCTGCTCGTGCTGTTCTGCTAATTTTCTCAGATTGAGTTTGAAATCCAGGGGCGTGTTCTTCCTCTCAGCAGGCGTGTCTCCCCTCCCCCCCACGGAGGCGGGGTCTCCCTCACTGAAGAACTGTGACATCATCATTTTGTTTGAAGCAGGGGATGCAGAGGGGGGAGGGAGGAGGGGGGGGGCAAGAAATTCAGCTTTAAGTGAAGAACCTGCTTAACATGTAACTGACTTGGGCTGATGGTGTTGTGGTAGAGAGTTGGTTTTACAACGAAGGGGTTTGGATTTATAGTCCCTAACAGGGTTTATCCCCCCCCCCTAAAGTCTACACATATGTAGAGAGACTAAAATATATATGTCAATCTCTATAATGATATACACTCACCGGCCACTTTATTAGGTACACCTGTCCAACTGCTCGTTAAACTTAATTTCTAATCAGCCAATCACATGGCAGCAACTCAGTGCATTTAGGAAATGTAGACAGGGTCAAGACAATCTCCTGCGTTCAAACGAGCATCAGTAGGGGGAAGAAAGGTGATTTGAGTGCCTTTGAACTTGGCATGGTTTTTGGGTGCCAGAAGGGCTGGTCTGAGTATTTCAGAAACTGCTGATCTCCTGGGATTTTCACGCACAACCATCTCTAGGGTTTACAGAGAAATGGTCCGAAAAAGAAAAAACATCCAGTGAGCGGCAGTCTGGGGCGGAAATGCTTGTTGATGCCAGAGGTCAAAGGGGAATGGGCAGACTGGTTCGAGCTGATAGAAAGGCAACAGTGACTCAAATTGCCACCCGTTACAACCAAGGTAGGCAGAAGAGCATCTCTGAACGACAGTACGGCGAACTTTGAGGCAGATGGCTACAGTAGCAGAAGACCACACCGGGTGCCACCCCTTTCAGCTAAGAACAGGAAACTGAGGCTCCAATTTGCCAAGTCATCGAAATTGGACAGTAGAAGATTGGAAAAACGTTGCCTGGTCTGCTGAGTCTCGATTTCTGCTGCGACTTCGGATGGTAGGTTTAGAAATTTTGGGGTCAACAACATGAAAGCAAGGATCCATCCTGCCTTGTATCAACGGTTCAGGCTGGTGGAGGTGGTGTCATGGTGTGGGGAATATTTTCTTGGCACTCTTTGGGCCCCTTGGTACCAATTGAGCATCGTTGCAACCCCTTGTGGAATCTATGCCACGAAGAATTGAGGCAGTTCTGAAGGCAAAAGGGGGTCCAACCCGTTCTAGCATGGTGTACCTAATAAAGTGGACGGTGAGTGTATTTACACATACATAGCTCCCCTATATCATGTCTCATCCCTGAGAGTAATGCATTGTATCACATATGTTGGAAGTGCATGGTGTGACTGTGAGGATGGGCACTATATAGGGGAGCTTTCTGTGTGTGTGTATATATATATAAAGTTATAGATGTCTACACATATATTTACATATGTGTACAATTTATAAAAGAAAAAAAAAAAAAACACACAATGGGGACTTGAACTCCCAACCTCTGGCTTGCCAAGCTGATCACCCATTCACTGTACTATAAAAAGGTGCTCATACGACACAGTGTTGGGAATCATTATGCTATACAATACAGATGATGATGTCATAAGGAGGCGGGGCTTGCATTCGATTGAGGAACAGAAGCCTTCTTTTCAAAGTTCAAACTGAACCTGTGAGGAGGTGAATCAACCTCTTAGCAAAAGCCCTTTAAAACAGGCAGTAATTGCCAGATCATCACCCTAGAGTGAGATGTACATTTGAGCAGCAGGGCTTGGGTTTTACTATCGATTTTAACAGCTCAGAGGGGGAGTAAACACAGAGATTGCAGGCAGCCAAACACAGCGCAGGGGGCGTGGCCATGACGTTTCCTGTCTAGGGGCATATCCCAACAGGCTGAATGAAATGTCAGCCAGTCAATCACAGTGCAGGGGGCGTGTCTAGGGCACAGGAATCGACCCGGGGGCGTTCTGACCCAGCAACAGCAGAAATAAAAGACAGAGTTACAGCGAAGCTGATATCTGCTAAACCAAGTGACAGAGGTAATGCAACCCAATTACAAAAGTGCTTATTTTTACTGTCCCCATAATCTGAGACATGATCTTTGTAACGATAAAACCCCTTTAATAAAATTACTTTACCTAAGGCAACAAATTTTCCCTCTTCTTTGAATACCAAAGTTCAAAAATAATTCATGCCGCAGACGTTGCGAGGAGACTACCACTGAGCAAATTCATAAAGTTATGAAATATAGAAATATATATATCCAAGAGAAAATACCATTTTATTTGCTAAGTGGTAACCTGAGAGCATTTCCTAAATCTCTAACCTTTGTATATTCCAATTTTCTGGGTTATATCACTTTATTTCCAGTGCTGAAATGGCTTAATAACCTTTACACCTCTTCACGTTTTCACAGAATGCTGATCAGGTCCCACTAACGCTCACTTATGAATGTCTGAAACATCACTGGCTTGTATGGCCTTGATTGCATCTAGGAAACTTGACATAAATCCAACAGAGGCGTCTGCTTTTTAGATCAATTACAACACTATGGATTTTATTGTCCTTCCCAATGTGAGCCAAAGGCAGCAGAATTAAGATGTTATTGAACGGCTGCTTACTTGACTACCCTCTGCTTACTTAATTCAATCTGGCGCTCATTAAAACGATTTTATCTGGAGGATTTTAGTGCTACCAGCTCATATTTTTGTAGGTGCAGCACAGGCATCAGGGGTCTACAACTCATCCTAGGTGAAAACTGTGTGTCATGCGTAATAAAGCATATGGGTCGCCTTACTTTTGGGTTTGTTTAATGGCCGGCATTAAGTCTAGTGCTAAGCACTCATTTTGGGATCCATTACACTGAATTTGCAGTGTGATCATTGTAATTTTACTGCTCCAAGCTGCTATACATTGAGGTTGCACAGACATCTTATTATATTTCAGCTAATGTAATATAGACAGCTGGATCTTAGCTCTACTGGGTATGCAAGAGAATGAGATTTTCATGTTTTATCAGATTTGCAGAACTGTCCCAGCCTCGAAAGCTAAGATAAATATTAATCTACTGTTCATCAGCAGGGATACATGAGGAATTGGCAACGATAATGAGGTAGTCATACCTTTGCAGGATTCAATGATAGCTATACCTGACAGTTAATTTGATAACACTTTGAAAAGGCATTTTTAGTACCTCAGTTCCAAAACTAGTAATAAAGAAATATTAAAGGCTGCAAATTTTGTCAATTATCGGAAATAACAGACCTACACCAAACCATGGATTACAAATATGCTCATTTAAAGGCAACATACAGCTGTGATCTTTGGGTAAGACTACTTAAAAGGGTCTTACAGAATTAGAAATATGGCTGCTTTCTTCCAGAAACAGCACCACACACTATATGGGCTTTGCCTGATGTTGCAGCATTAGTTCTATTGATGTGAAGGGAAATAAACTTCAATATCGGACACCTTGCAAACAGGTTTGGAAAGCAAGTAGCCATGTTTTGTAATCTTGTACAATTCCATTATTTGATAAATACTTTTTTCAATATTGCGTACTAGGTTCCCCTGGTGCTGAAGCATGATTAGTGTCTACAGCTTAGAGCCCATGCACATGACATTTGTGCTCCCCATCGGTGGCATCCATTGGGATAAAGTGAAATTCATCCTGATGCATATTGCGGCAGGGCCATGATGGAGCATTAAAGTTCTATTCGGCAAATGTAGTCCAAATTACCACGAACATTGAGCACAAACGTGATGTGAATGGGACCATAACTGTATTGTCTACTGCATTTTAAAATAATTTGATAGCTATTTATCTCACCAGAGGCATAGGTTCTATATGCTTTACACTGCATCTCTTTGTATTCATATTAACTGTTTTTTAAAGCTCAATTCTACCAAAACTTTACAATGCAGTCATTGAAGCGGTAATTTCTTAAAAACCATCAATAAATGACAGAAAAGGGTCACATAAAATCCCATCACAACATTTGCACTTCCAATTTTCCTCTTTTGCCAGGCACCTAAAACATTTGCAGTGGCCCAATACATATTAATGTAAGTGGTAAGTGGGCCTCATTTATCAAAACTAAAAATACCAAAGGAAAAGAGGACACATAAATTGGGGCACAGTCAAGGAATAAAGTATGAGTACAAAAATCTATGAGACAAAAATAAAATTAAGTAAAGAGCCACAAAGACTATCCATAGCGTACTAATGTATTTACAGAGTAAAATACTCCAATATATAGAAGCTAAAGTGTAACTAAAAATGTAAAAAAGTGGTACAAATAGAGTAGGTTGAGTAGATACCCAGAAAAAAATAGAAAAACAAAGTGAAAAAAGCATAAATCTAAATAAAGTAATACAAATGACCCGTAAACCCACAGCGTATCATGCATCAGTGGTTATAAAATCATATTGTGCATCCTGTCTTTGTGCTTGCATTTTGGGCTGTAGGTTCTTTTTTAGGACATTTATGTATTTTTGTCTGATATGAAATTGCTGGAATTGGTTTCTGTTTCATATTGCTTGTTAAGGACCAGGTATTTTAATTAACCTTTGTGGCTTTTTACTTGCTTTTAATTTTTATTTTTGGTGTTTTGTCTCAATGAAGATTTCTAAATTGTACTTTATTTCTTGGTAGTGTGCCAATTTATGTTTCCTCCCTTTCTTTGTAATTTTTAATTGTTTTTTGACACATTGGCAGAACTTGTTTTTTATATATTAAGTGGTGTCCGTCATTTTTGTTTGCAGTCTCATTTATCAAAACTGTCTTATGATGAACAACCAATCAAAGCTTCAGCTTTTAGTATTTTCCAGAGCCCTTAAAGAATATAAAAGCTGGGAGGTCCGATTGGTTCTATGGACAAGTAAACTGTTACTGTTATACAATTTTGATAATTGAGTCGCAATGTCCCTGCTTACAAGTACTGTTATATACAAACTGGAACATGACTGGAACTGGAACTATGCCCCAATCTATTAATTCATACTCACCTTACACCAGCTTTGCTAAATTAGAGGTAGATTAGTGTTTCTATGTCGTATATTACCTGTCTTTGGATGATTAACTGTTTTAAATTTCCATAAAAATGTGCATTGTCATTTAGAAAACACATTTTATAGTACTCTGTTAGGAAATTCTGAGTTCAAGATGGGTTACCATATTCATACATTGGACTTCAATGAGAAATGTGTAATGCTATATTTATTCTGTGGTATCACTGTAAGAAAATAAAAAAAATGTTTGCTTCATTATACCTCTACAGAGATATTGGTGATGAAGGGATGATCTTCATTCGGGACATTACTCAATAAAATGGAGAGGTGAGAGGCTACAAAGTGCCTCTGTGGTGCCCCTGATCCCCCTTCCCCATCTAAGGTTGGGAAGAACTGATGAATCCTGTCAGGGCTGCCATAATTAATTGTAGGGCCCCACACTGCCAAAGCATGTGGTCCCCCGCACATTACCATTTCTTTTCCTGCATTATGTCAGTGGACCCCTTTTTTTAGGGCTCCTTACAGAAATACTGCTAATACTGCTATCAATGCACCCCTGGCCCCAGGCTTGAACAGTATATGGGCTCTATGCTCTATAAATGTCCATCATAGAGAACCCGCTATATCTCTCTAACAATCTACTACTACAGTAATTACCAGTCATGAAACTCATCAGCTCAGTTGCTTACAGGCAATAGAATGTAGGAGGTTTCTTTCATTTCTAAGGGTTTCAATGGGCCCTTGTGCAAATATATGTAGGTCTAACCCAGGACCATTCCTAAGGGCGAGGGAGGGCGGACACTTGCCCAGGGCGCTTGCATGACACTCACTAGGAGGGGCGCTGCAGCCAGTAACGACTAGAGATGGGTGAATTTCTCAAAAATTCGGTTCGCCGACTTCGCCGAATTTTCCGTCAAAATTTGTTTCGGTCCGAATTAGTTCGGGACGAGTTGCGTTAAAAAACAGCTATTTCCAGGCTGCACAGAGCCTGTATGGTGTTGTAGAATGTTGTGCCATGCTTAAATATACAGAGGTAGCTTGGTTTGGTCTTCATAAAATGGCTGTGTTTTAGTTATGACACCACATACTGCGCCCGCCGCATTCAGAAATTCGCTTCACTCTAAAATCTCCCTGGCACTTAAGAGCGCAAAACTGACCAAAAAAACTGAAGCGGTGAATGCAGCCTGATAAAGTCATGGCACGCCAGCTGAAAAAAAACAAGCTGAGGGCTAAGTTCCTACCCAGATCAAAGAACACAGTAGTAGGTTACTGGAGCCACCACAAATCGCAGGCACAGTAAGGGGACGTCCACATCAGAGTTCACCCTGCGAGCCACAGCATCCGGTGCAACTACGGCCAAGAGTTGACCACACACTAGGTCATACCAGTTTCTCCCAGATTACATCTGACACGCCCAGTCAAGAGTTTCGTTGGGTTTGACACACACAACCCCTAGTTAGCATGGCCCAGAGCCAGTGAGTGCTCTCACCTTCCTCAACCCACCTCTTTCCTGTTTGGCATCCCACAGCCAGAGAACTACTATTTGCTGTGGCCTCCTGCTAACACTATAACAGTAGAGGACCAACTAATTGAGGACAGTGGGCAGCAAAGGGTGGGGAAGACATCCGCTGCTTCTAGCAGAAGTCATGCAAATAGAGATGAGGAGAGTTGCAAATGGGAGGTTATGTTTGCGAGCGATCAGCAGTTGTACAGCAACACCGTAGAGGAGGAGGCGGTGGACAGGCAAACACTAATCGTAAGTAGCCGATCTAGCACTTGGGAGCCGGTTGAAGCAAGCATGGCTTGGACAAGGTATTATGGTGCCCTATTAAACAAGGCATAAAAGTTGCCCCCCAAAATGAAATATTCAGCCCCACACCAAGCCTCCTTTTGCCCCCCTTTTCTCCTGGATGAAGTGGCGCCCTCCACACGCGCCTACCCTTGACTACCCTACCCATGGTCCCGAACCTGGAAGCATTCCATTTTCTGTACATTTAATTTTAGGAGAAGGAGAAGAAGGAGGATTTGGAACGACAGACAATTCAGGATCTGGACAGTAGAGAGTTAATGTCTGGGCCAGAGATGAAAATTGGGTGTCATCAGCATACAGGTGGTTTTGAAAGCCATTTGATTGCGATCAGCTGACCAGACCAACAGTGTGCAAGGCTTCATCATTATCATTGGGAGAAGAGAGCAGCAGCTTGCGTGTCAGCATGGCGCAGCCTATAAGTCGGTATAGGTGGCCGGAGTCAGTAGGGTTCAGCAGTGCGAGTAGGGAAGCCAAACGTCCACAATTTAGAACCGACCCACTTTTGCATGTCCCAGAAATTTTAGCGGCACAGGGCTCAACTTGGGTCAGCGCCGGTAATACAGTCAGGTCATGGCAGCGTTTTTGAGGTAAAATATCACCTAAACGTCCGGTGTGGCAGTTTGATGCTAAAACCAACATAGGAGGCCGACATGGCATATGTCCGAATCAGTGGCCAGAAAGATAAAGCGTGACCAGGGACCAAACGTTTGCTCCACTCCTGACCTGCACACATCATGCAGTGCACCATACTTGTATCAGAAGTTGTTGGTCCATCCGTCCCAACAGCAGCACACCCAGTGGCACGCCTCCCATTTCAGGTCAGTCAAGCTATCACCGACCTCTCCGAAGACAACTCCCAGTCTATACATCATCGCTGCCGGACCAAAACCACCTGCTCCTCGCACTCAAGGGTGCCAGCAGCTCGTTCACCTCGAGACATTCCAAGAGACCAGCAGTATGCGTCTAGCCATCCTAAGTGCCCAGAAAAATAGCCACCCCTTGGGTGGGGAAACCCCCCCCCCGTGCTTTCCTGTCCAAGTTGGTGGTACTGTAACCCTCCTTTTTCAAGTGTGACTCTGCACCATTCTAAGAACTGGCCAGGTAAAACGTTGACGATTTAACTTATGCCATTGTAACGACCCGTTAGTGGCTCCTCTGGACCTACCGCAAGAGGTTCAGCGGCCACGCCAGGATCGGGTCAAATTAGGTCCTGGGTTATTCACCAGAGCCTGCCGCAAGCAGGAAGGACTTTCTGCACTGGAGTAAAGAATCCGCGATCCCTGGCGCGACCATCTTGCAGTGACACCGAGGCGCAGCCAGGTACCGAATCATAATACGAAACTCGTAGTCAAAGTTAGGCGCAATAGTCAGGGCAGGCGGAGATTCAAGGTCAGGTAACTGAGCAGAAATTCTGGGTACACGGGCAGACAGGACAGATGAACCAGGGGGAATTTGATAACAAGAATAGAATATAATAACAGGGGAAATTTATGAACAGGGGGAAATTGATGAACAGGAATACATAAAATAACGGGGAAAATTTATGAAGAGGGGAAAATTGAAGAACATGAATAAATATATTAACAGGGGAAATTATTGAACAGGTTAAATTGATTTAACAGGAAAAAATATATAAAACAGGGGGAATTTATGAACAGGAGGATATTGATGAACATAGAAAGTCCATTAACGATGTTGATAGATCCAATTGACAGAGAGTATTCCTGGGAGAACTAGTCACATACGGGAGGAAATTACTCTGGGTCATGCAAGTTTGTCATCGATATGTGGCTTTCTTCCGCGACAACTGAAAATTAGAAACTTGTTGTGACAGACGATGGAAAAGAACATGTGTCCACAGCTGCTTAGGAGGAGGGCTGAGCCATGCTCCCTACATTGCATACATTTTCAATCTGGTTGTTCAAGTCTTACACACCCATCTGTAAGACATTCTAAAAATGGCCATAAACTTTGCATCAACATCAGCCATTGTTACCCCGCCAAGGCACACTCCCTCCTTAAGCTCCAGTGAGGCAGAACCGGCCTCACGCCACAAGTCAAATATGTGACATTTCAAACTTGGAATTCCCAGCCTCCATATGTTTGGAACGACTCTATGAACCGAAAAAGTCGTATTATTGTTTTAAAAGATGATCAAAGCGAACAGTAGTACAACCCTGTGTAATTTTAATGTCGCTAGTGGCAGCTCATGGCGTGATACACCTGCCGATTGCTCAGGCCCTTTCATGCGTAAACTTTATTTGTCAGTCACCAGGACCTAAGGGATGAATAACGACATGTCCACTGCTTCCAATTGTTGTCACGGACAGCATAGTGGATCCACTGGACCACCGCAAGCGATGGCAATAGCCACGGCCGGGGAGGGGGGTCTAAGTAGTCCCGGTTTTCACCAGACCCGCGCAAAGCGGAAGGGACTTGCGGGCGGGGAGTCAACCAGGTCGCTACCCTAGGGACTTTTTTCGGGGCACCAAATTTAGCGGGGTACAAAATCATAAGCCAACCAGTCGGGGACAAGTAAAGGCAACACCCGGGCAAGGATTGGGGTCAAGGACGGAGGCAAAAGGAAAGGGTTACACGTTAACAGATAGGCGAAGGAAACTCTTTTCTCTATCTCAAAAAATATTAGTTTATTTTTTTATAGCCTTGGGGGGTTTGTGTGAAACCTTTTCCATTACAAATGCACAAAAGGGATTTCCACACTTAAAAAAATCGGCACCTGTAATAGTTCAGCAAACTTTTCCTTTATCCCTGTGTTTCTGTTCATGAAAAAATGAACGTTTAACAACTTGCTTTTTTAAACCACTTTAAATATTGTGGGGTAATTTGTTTTCCACCGAACAGGGGAAGGCCCCAAAGGACTTGTTTTTTTAGTTTCTGAAGTTAGACAAAATTCACATTTTTCATACTAAAAGTTTTATCCAAAGCCATTTTGCAGCATTTTTCTTTTCTTCTTTTTTGTTCTGTCCCCTTCCCTTTTGTCTGGGGAAATTCAATCAACAAAGGCACAAATCAAAAAAACACCTAAAACATTCCCCGTATTTGGTCCCTTCATTCAATTTTCCATACTCATTTGAACAAACGGGGGTAACGCAGAAAATGGATAATTAACCCCGTTTTTAAAATTCATGAGTGTTTGATCGCACAGCTGTCCTCCCCAACGGGCTTGGATGCAGAGGCGACCGCTCCCCAAAAAACCTCCCATGCCCCTCCACATCAAACGGAAGAAGCAGGGGGTGTCCCCCCCACCCTTTATTCCAATGCTGCTCTGTCCCAAATTTTTGTCCTTTTCGAAAAAGGGCTCTGAGCCCAACCACATACATTCTCTGCTAGGGGCCTAACGAGACAGAGGGTTGAGGGCAGGGAAGGGGGGGCCCGCCTGTTCAGGCCAGCCCC
>JAODAL010047770.1:0-29597 GCA_025379985.1 Phyllomedusa bahiana | reverse complement strand
TATTAGATTCTTTCCCGGGCGTGGTTAATTACCATCGCTGCGGTGGCCCAGGGGGATCACTACCAAGTCCGTTACACCAGGGTTATTTTCTCCCCTGTCTCTTTTGTTTTTAAACATGTTTTAACATTTTTCAAAAAAAGGTGTGCAGTTTATCATTGAACTAGGGAGTGCTGGAAGATTACCATTATTCTCTTTATTGCCCGTTGAGGTTTTCTTTCCGTGTCTTGAACTGGAGCCCCCCTTCCCTGCTTTGCTTGGTTTTTTAATTTAATAGTCTGGGTACTGGTAAGAGAACAAAATTTTTTTTTTAGGAGTTTACTTATACCTCTACCCAACAGGAAAGGAATTTTCCCGGTAGAACAGAGAGAAAAAATTTTTATTAGGTTTGTTTTTTCTCCTCAATGCCTCCAAATAACCCCCCTTATTCTTTTTAAAAAGGGCCCCAACATTTATTTTTAATTTTTTATACTTTAAATTTAAAAAATTTTTTTTGGGGTTAGTTTACTCTCTCTGGCAGTTTCCCTTTTGTCTCCAGTTTTGGTCCCTTTTTTTCATTTTTTAAAAATTTTTTATTTTTTTCTTTTAGTTTTTTTTTTCCCTTTTCACTCCCTCTGTTTAATAGCGAACGTTTTTTTGGTTATTTATTGCCTCCTTTACATCTCTTTGATCCACTTTGGGGTTTTTCCCTGTTTCTAATCTTTTTAATTTCCAAAGGAATTTATTCACAGGGGTGCTTAAGATGTTTTAAAGTTTCCCCCATTTATTATTTTCTTTATTTTTAAACACCTTGTCCCAGTAAATGACATTTATGGCCTTTCTAAGCAGATTAAAATTAGCCTTGCTGAAATTCAGTATTTTTGTGGCTCCTCCACAAAATACTCTATTAAAGGATAAATGGAAATGTATTATGTTGTGGTCATTATTTCCTAGGTGCCCCCCAACCTGAAGTTTTGTTACTGTGTCTATAAGTCAATATTAAGTCTAGAAGGGCTTTCCTCTATCGGCTCCCGCACCAGTTTGGAAAGGTAATTATCTTTATTATTTAAAAAAAAACTGTTTCCTTATGAAAGCCCAGGGGTCATTTCCCCAAATTTTTTTTTTTGGGGGAGTTAAAGTCACCCATAAAAACAACTTTATTTTGATTAGCCGTCTTACATTTGTTGGGAGTACATCTTTCATGGGTTTGTTATATTTTTGGGGGGCCCATAGCAACCCCCAGTTAATTTTATTATTTTTATTACCCCCATGTATATGTACCCAAATGATTCACTGTTTTTATTTCCGTATCTATATCTTCCAAAGGTTTTGGGTTCCCAAAAGGGATTTTACATAGAGACATACACTCCCCCCTTCCAGTGTTTATGATTTGTGATGAGGATTACGTCGACATCGCATGGGTCGATAGTCAATTAGTCCCAAATTTCAAAACGATTTCCGATATCGATAGAGATTATCACCCATGACCATTAAAGTCTATGGGAGAGGAAAAACCCATCTTCTTCACCCCAAAAAGGGGTGGAGAAGCTGGAATTAACTCCACAACAGTAAATGGGGTACTCTACACTTAGGCAACACAATTAGGTTATAAAAGTCAAGAAAAAAAGTCACAGACCATTCACTATCCCTGTCTTGTACCACAGCCTGACCCTTAAACCTGCATGACCCACAAATTAAAAAGTGCCTGTAGGCAGTATGATTTGAACAATCATTTGTCAGGGCTAAGCTGTGCTCAGACTGCAGACAGGCTGCAACAGCTGATGTGCGCTCCCTCCCTGATACACTTGCTGCTGACAGCTCTGTTGAGGGGACAGGGGGCCCAGCCACTCCTGACAGGGGGCGAGTGCACCAGCCAATGGGAGGACCCGGAGGCCGTTCCAATCAGCTGCAGGGGCGTTATCCAGGAATCCCATTTAAACTCCCTGAAAGCTGACTGCTGCGCCTGTGATATTCCCCTGGCTACCTAGTGTTACTTGTTCTGTATATTGTGTTCGGGCTTATCGTTTTACCTGAACTCGGCCTGTTTCCTGACTCCGGTTTGTCTCCTGATTTTGTGCTTTGCTTCTGTTTGGCTTTTGGCCTCGGTTTGTTTACGTTTATTCCTCTGGTTCTGATTAGTGGCTTTTGGCGTTCCTATTTGATTTTGGGACCCGGACTGTTGACTATTCTACTTCCTCACATCCCCAGCACTTTAGCAGAGCAGGGACTGTTGCCCGGGTTGCCGTCTGCTGCCTAGGGCAGCACGTCAAGTAGGCAGGGACAGTGGGCTGGGTTCCAGTTAGGGCTCACTGCACCTCCCTTGACGTGACATCATTTTACTTGAACTGGACATTGACTATCCCTGTCCTGGAACGCAGCATGAGCCCCAAACCTGCATGACCCCAGATTAAAAAGTGCCGGAAAAAGGAGTCTTTCAAACACCATTTTAGTTTTTCCTGGACATAGACTATCCCTGTCCTGGGCCATAGCATGAGCCCCAAACCGGCATGATCCCCAGATTAAAAAAATGCCGGAAAAAAGGAGCCTTTCAACCACCATTTTAGTTTCACTGGACATAGACTATCCCTGTCCTGGGTCACAGCATGAGCCCCAAACCTGCATGACCCCATATTAAAAAGTGCCGCAAAAAGGATTCTTTCAACCACCATTTTAGTTTCACTGGACATAGACTATCCCTGTCCTGGGTAACCTACATCTGTTCAAGTCTTCCTGTACCTCCCTTGTACAATTCAGAGGAATATTTGTATCAGCTATTTTGTACATGCAAGTTTTTCAGTAGTTTTAATTCTAGAAAACAAAATTTTTAAAATAGGAGGAATCCCCCCAACGTCGTTGTTTTCTTTTTTTAATTGTATTAAAGGGTTGTCTCACTACGGGGATTGCTAGCTATGTTAAAGATCTTGCAAAAACAAGACATTTTGCAATATGTGTCCATTAACAGTGTCTACCTATTCCTGTTTCTGACAGCACCATCACCCCTTTAGCCACTCTTGACAATTGTGAAGAACAAATGTCTGTTAGCAAACCACATTTTTTTATAATAGGGGGCCTGTAGTATAGCTGCATTTCACAGCAACATGCCCACAAAAATTCAAATCATGACCCTAGAGCCACTTTTAACAATTGTGAAGAACAAATGTCTGTTAGAAACAACATTTTTTAGAATAGGACCTGTAGTATAGCTGCATTTCATAGCAAAATGCCCCCCAAAATTCAAAACATGACCATTGAGCCACTTTTGACAATTGTGAAGAACAAATGTCTGTTAGAAACAAAAATTTTTTATAATAGGACCTGTAGTAATACTGCATTTTAAAGCAGCATGACCCCAAAAAATTATAAAAATGACTTCTCAGCCACTGTTAAAAATTGTGAGGGAGAAATACCACTTAGAAGCCACATTTCTACAATCCCAGTTTGGACTGCCATCCTTTAGTCTTTTTTCATATTTACAAGTTAAGCATTATATGGGTTCGGTGTTGGGAACGGAGGGGGTTTCCAAGCCCTCAACCTTTGAACAAATTTGCCGAGCCGGTGTCTCTACTAAGGGCTGATCTCGGCTATTTATCAGCTGATGATATCTCCAGATCCGGAGAAGCCAACACCGCACGCATATATGTCCAGATGGGAGAGGTTCTTAGGTTTCACCCTATCCCAGGATGAATGGCAAAGCATTTGGGACCAAGCTTCCAGGTCGTTCTATTTTATCCAGAATAAGGAAAATCAATTTAAATTGTTGATGTATTGGTACCACACACCTGCTCTCTTGCATAAGCTGAATCCGTCTTTGCCGGATGTATGTTGGAGATGCGGGGATTCGGGAGCAGATGTACCGCATGTGTTCTGGGCTTGTAATAGGATAAGCCCATATTGGAGGCAGGTTCAGTTGTTGGCCTTTGAGATCCCTCAGGTTTGGGTCCCTCTTACGCCCCAAAACTATATTTTAAATATTCCATTTCCCTCGTTGGGACGAAAACTGGGTAGGTTATTCCTATATATTGTGACTGCAGCCAAGTGTTTGATAGCTGAACATTGGAAACAGGCTCTTCCCCTTCTAGGGAGGCATTTTGTCTGCGTATTAAGAAAAATTTTTGGGTATGGAATACCTTACAGCTCTTAAAAATGATGAGTTGGAATCCTTTGATGCAGTTTGGAAGGCTTAGGGGAACTACTGTGTTTCCCGAGACTTCTGATACAGTACACTCGCTATATCACCCTATCCTGCTGATTCACTGCATTATGTGAATTTTTTCCTTTATGTGTCTTGTTTCGTCTATCCCCATTTGTACAACCTCTATACTGTTTTTCATATAGTATTTTATGAGTCATAACATTTTGCAATAATGTTCTATGTCTTCACTTTAGCTAAAATAGGGGTATCTACGCTGAAATGTATATTCAGTGAAGTTGTATATTATGTTCTGTACATGATGCTTGTTAATGAGATGATACTAAAAGAAAATTTAATAAAAATACAGTTAAACAAAAAGAAGACACATTTCTGTTCCAAAGGACCATGATTATAGCTGTATCTCACAGCACCATGACCCCAAAAAAATATAAAAATGATTTCTCAGCCACTGTTACAAATTGGGGAGGGAGAAATGCCACTCAGAAGCCACATTTCTGTTCCAAAGGACCATGTTTATAGCTGTATATCCACAGCAACATGACCCCAAAACCATTGACAATGTGAAAAATTCTAAAGATGAGTGAGTAAATGGAATACGGTTTTGTCATGAAACCTTAGTGTTTTTACAGTCTCCTCACAGCAAAACCAGCAAAATTAACTTTTGGGAACAGAGAATAAAAATAGCAGTAATAAAATTATCATTTTAAAAAAAAGTTTTCAAGAGGACAATTTCTGTTTGAAAGAGGAATGTGAAGAAGACGGCAACTATCGGTGACCTCGGCAATTGGGGCCACAACATCATCAGAGATCCATGCCTTGATTCATCTTAATGTCAGTCCAAATGATCCACATTATCTGTGGAAAGCCCCGAAGTGCGTTTGTCTGTAATGAACTCCTCCAGCTGTGCTGAAGTCCGCAAGATATGAACGCTTCTGCCTGGAGCAAGGAAAACACCTCAATGGCGTGGCAATGAGCTCGGCCAATCATCCATTTTGGATACCCAGGAAGTCAATTGGGGTCCGGAACACAATCCAAAAACATTGGTGTAGAGGACCAGTATAGTCATGTCACCATGACCTTAAGCTGGTCTCTGTGTGTTGTATGTGTGCCCTGCATTACATCCGTTAGAGAGGAGGTCAATAAAGAAAGGCCAAGAGTCACCCATTTAGCTTCTGCCACATGCGCCTGCTGCTGCGCTACGGCTACTTGGACTCACGGCTGACACGTCGCTGACGTTTCCACCGATACATTTGAAGTAACTTTAAGCATACGAAACAGATGTCTCCATTGATCAATCAGCAAGGTCTCCATTTCCTGCATTTCACTCTCTATTTTGGGTGGTTGGGAAGGAAAGTGCCTTAGTTTTTGTTTTGTACCGGGCATCCAGGAGGGTGGCCATCCATAACTGTTTGTTCATTTGATGGCCTTAATGCGAGAATCATGTTGAAGAAATGGAGCATCCAAGCACTCATGTAGAGATGGAGCCCTGATTTCCGAAGCCTCTGGGTCAGGGGCACTAGCAAACTGATCTTCCTCATCTTCCCTCCTCCACCAACACACCTCAAAATTCGCGCCAACCTCTTTCCAAGGCAGGGGACGTCGGAAACGTCGGTGTCCAGGAATACCCTCCTCCTCCTCCGCTTCCTCCGGCAACAGCTTCAACACAGCCCCTGACTTGCCTCAGATGATGCACACTGAGAGCTGAGCGCCGCCTGGCACTACCCTGGACCTCCGAACCACTGCCTAATTGAAGACCGATAAAATTGAAACGTACGGGCCTTGAGGATTCGACGAGAGAAAGCTCCGTGTCCACATCTGTGTTCCATCTCCTCCTCCTTCTCATGTGGACCTGATTTCAGAGTGTCCAACGATCTTTCCAGAACTAAGATCACCACAATGCTCATGCTGACAAGGGCATATGTCCACACGACCATTTTGGTGGCTTCTTCAAAAACTGGCAAGGATGGTGCAGAGCTCTTTCAACCTGCCTCACTCTCGGGGGGCTCAATACACCCGGAGGCTCGCACCGCTGCTGTCACTTCGTACTGCTATATGGCATTGCGCTGCTGCCACAATCGCTGGATCATGTGGAGGGTGGAATTCCACGTGTTCCCTGACGTCAAACAATGAGACGGTTGAACGGGGAGGCAGAGCTGACGCTGAACGCAGCCATGCGGGATGAAAAACATGGTGCGAACGGCGAAGTGCGAACTCAGACCTCGACCTTTTCCTCAGCAGTGCAGTCCAGACCCGGTTAGTCGCTTTAGAATTTCTGGACTACAAGGTTCATGACATGTGCTAGGCAAGGGAGGTGCTCCAGCCTACCGATCTTTAGGCGGCCAGCAGAAATTCGACCGTTATCGCACACCCACCTTGCCTGCACAGAGTTCTTGTCACCCAGCCAGCGCTCGGTCTCGTTGCATAGAGCCTCCACAGCTCTTGACCTGTGTGGTTTTGGGGACGGTCCTCCAAGACAGATTAATTTCAACACTCCCTGGTTTCTCTGGGCAAGTTATGCCAGCCAGAGGACCTTGGGGGAAGAACCCTGCACCATCCCTGCGATTTTGAAGAGCGTTGGCGCCGAGCCTGAATCCACCGTCACCACCAGAAGACATCCACTCTCTCACCCAGTGACTGTACCACAGAGATTTAGCGGCCTGGGCCGTGCTTACTAGTCCATGTTTTGGTGTCAGATTGACTTTCCAGACACAGATGCAGACAACGCGCTTGAAATTTAGATGACACGTGGCAGGTCAGGCAGGGACGGCTATTTCTGGCAAGAAATCCTGCTCTGGCATCTGGTATGGGGCAGGCAAGGGCCAAGATGTGGGCGGAACCATCAGTTCCACCAGACGGAAAGCAACATTCCAAGGCAAAAAGCCTGGCAATGCCGACAATTCAGGCTTTGCTTTGGGATGATTTGGTTAAAGTGTTTCTTCTGCACCCAAACCTGGCAGATCAGAAGGCGTCTGCAAACTGGCCACTGGTACGGCATGCAGGTCGTCAAACTGGTGGAAGAGAATGGTAAGGATGGGTCCTGCTGTGGTGGTGCTGATGGTATCGACGTCTGTGGAGTCTGAAGCGGAGGCTGATCCCAGAACATGACTTCTGAAGACATGGTCAGCTAAGGAACGCTTGGAGGTGGCCAGGAGGTATGAGAGGGCAGAGACAGAGGGTGTGACAGTGGTTGGAAGCCCGGCATCGTGTGGCCTTATTTGGCCAAGTGTGTGCCCCATTTCACTCTTGCATTCGCTGCATGTGACTAGACATGTTGGTGGTTTGATTTAAACACCTAAGATTTCTAGCCTCTACTGATGCGTTTACGGCAAAGGCGGCATATGACTTCGCTGGGAGAAACAGAGGCTTGCTCGAAAAAGGCCCAGGCTTGAGAGGTCTGTACCTTTTTGATGCGATAACAAGGAGTGGTGTTTCCGCAGATCTGGCTGGCGGCAGTCAACTCAGGCGGACCTTCTGCGACCCGCCCTCTCCATTTTTGATGCGGGACCTGTACTGACACTACCCCAATCTTCGCTTCCTCCTCGTCCAGTTATGAAGCCTCGCAAGCAAAATTCTGCTGAAAAGACCACGTTGGATCTGCAATGTCGTCATCATCATCATCAACACAGGTGACTTGGTCTGTCCTGACATTCTGCATCAGGAGCTGCGGGCTACAACAGAGAAGGCACTGCAAGGCGTTGCCGACCGCCCGGGATGTTTTTGCCGATTGACCGGCTTCCTTCTCCTCCTCTGATGGCATCATAAACTGGGGCGTCATAACAGACAAAATCATCCTCTTGGCATCTTGATCATTAACATGCCTTCTGACCCCAACCTGACTTCGCTTCATGTTTAACGGATGCTGATGATGCTGATGATGCCATTTGTGGCCGTGACTGGGAGGACGAGGAGGTAAGACTGCTGGATGCAGGTTGCATTAACCACTGAAGAACATATTGGTGACGCTGTGTCGTTACTCAGATTCACAGGGCCCTGACCCAGCGTATTGACAGGCCTGACGGTCCCCTCTGCAACCGACGATCCGCTGGCATTGCGTGTTGACGCCAGCATGGAAGGAGCACCTTTCTCACGTACCCTCTACCCCATGTCCTACACCCCTCTTTGCTCGCTTACCTACCTGCATTTCGCTCCATGTTCAGAAAGAAAAAAAATGTAAGAAGGTATGGAAGAGTTGTTTGAAAGTCTCTTTATTTAAAAGACTGCAAAGTCAAGCTATTCTTAAATCCATCTAATTTATCCTACAGCAACTAGGATTAGAAACTGAAATGTTTCTAGCGAATACCTGTGAAATGCGGTCTGGTGGAAGAACCGTAAGACAAAATCAACAGTGTTCCTTCCTGTCAGCCCAGGGATTTTACAACTGCCCAGTAGGACTAGGAATTGAATAGTTTTACACAACTATCATACAAGTGCGCTATCTGCGCCAAACTGAGATTCAACGAGCGCAATAAAACTATTCAAAAGTTACACGGATGAAAATTTGAGTTTTTTGCAGTCAATGACAAACGAGAACAGTTGCAAGAAAAATTTTTCAATAGAATTGTCGTGCAAAGTGGTTTTAAAAAAAAAACTGGGGCGCCAAGTGAAAAAAAGAAATTAAATTTTAGGTTTAATAAAAGGTGGTTTTTCACCTATAAATACACCTGCTTACAAAATTTCTGTATAAAATTTTAAGTCAAGGTGGTCTTAACAAACGGGGGGGCCCCCCAAAGTAAAAAAAAAAAACCTTTTTTTTAAATTGTTAAGGATAAAAAAAATTTTTTTTTTGCACCTTAAATACACCTGCTACTACAAAAATTTCTGTATTAAATTTTAAGTCAAGGGGTTTTAAAAAACAAAAATGGGGCCGCCAAAAAAAAAAAAAAAAAAATTTTGGTTTACGGAAAAAATAAAAGGTTTTTTTTTTGCCAAAAAATTTTACACCTGGGGGTGACTAAAAAATTCTGACCTTTGGGAAAAATGGTCTTTGAAAAACGGGGCGGCCCCAAAGTAAAAAAAAACAATTTAAATTTTTACGGTAAAAAAAGGGTTGGTTTTTGCACCTATAAATACACCTGGGGGGACAAAAAAATTTTTTCTGTATCCATTGTAGAAAAAAAGGGGGTCTTTGAAAAAAAGCTGGGCGGCCAAAGGAAAAAACTAATTAAAATTTGTGTCGGATAAAAAAAGGTTTTTTTTTGCACCTATAAATACACCTGCTTGATAGAAAAGTTTCTGTATCCTATTGTAAGAAAACAAAGTGGGTTTTGAAAAAAAATGAGCCCCGCCAAAGTAAAAAAAAATAATAAAAAAAATAATAAAATGGTTTTTTACAAGTTATAAAAAATTTTTCCAAATAATACGGGGCTGCAAAAAACAAGCAATATTTCCCCAAAAAAATGGCCAAAAAAAACTGTTAAAAAAAAAACCCTTTTAAAAGGGGGTCAAAGCAGATCTGGGCGCAAAATTTTTCCCCCAATCCCTTTCAAAAGCCTGGGCCTGCCTTTTGCCAGCCTGTTTTCCCTGGTTCCGCCCAAAAACCCCCCCCCCCCCCCCCGGGCCCCCCCCCTGTACAGCCTAGATGCCCCCTTTAAAATTCTCAGCCAAAAAGAAATTTTAAAAATAAAATCTCTAATCTACCTAAGTTCTTAATGTTCACCGGCTAAAAGCATAGTTGTCTTGTGAACAAAGAGAATAGTTTTCGCTGAGCTGTTATTGAGAAGACCAAGCACATGCAATGTCCTGCTCTGATGAGACACAGACACATCGACACTGATCAAGACATGAGAGGACAGTTCTTATGTAATAACGAGGTCATGTGATTTTTCCAGCAATCACAACCATACACAACCCAGTCATGACCGTTTGCACAACCCAGCTCACCCCTTGCTCTAATTCCTTCTAAGCTGATTTTGCTAGCCGCCAAAAGACAGAAGCACCGAAACTAGCCGCAATATTAATAGATTAGGCGCAGATTTTAACCTAAATTATCGCGTGATTCGAAAATCCGATCAACATAAAAACCATGCCGATTTCAACTTTGTCGATAATAATCGCTCAACACTAGATATGACCACCAAACTGATTTTCATTTGCGCCTTGTGTAAATAACCAGGTCACATCAGCTCAGATCATTAGCAAAATAACATTCAATTCACTAAGGAATAACTGTAATATCTAATATTTCATTGGGCACTTGTAAACCCTTCCTGCCTTATGACATGAATAATACTTTGTGGTAAGATATTAGCACCAATGTACCAAGTTGGGGATGGTGCTACAATGGCTGGATCTTGATATATCGCTGATTCTCAGTGTTTAACCCCTTAGCTTCTGCAACTAATAGCAACTACAGCATTAAAGATGTTTAGAGAAGACAAAGCTCTCCGTCCCATGGGCACCTCTGTATAATGAGAAGCAGTTTTGACAGCAGGGGGTCTAACAAAAGTCCAATAAACATGCCTATAAGAATCTCTCTTAGTGTTAGAGAATTGCCAATAAACAACTTTCAATAATGGAATTGGCAGACAAGTAATTCCCACAGGTTAAACAAACAGAGACCACTCAAAACTACTATCTGGCCCTTGGAAGCAAAGTCAAAGACTGCCTCTTGGTGTTCACTTGGCTGCAAGAGACCCAGATTGCCTCACCAGAGGGAAGTAGGAAAAGAAAAGTGAATGGGAAGACTGACAGGACACACAAGGGAGGACAGAGGATATAGGACCTAACACAGTAGACTAGTCAAACAAGCCAGGGTCCAAAGTCAGAAGAGCACGTGGTACCAAATAGTGGAGCAGAAGAAAAACCGAGAAAGCAAGCCAGAGTACAAAACCAGAAAACACTTCACAAGCCACAAAGAAAACAAGGGAAAAGAGTCAGGACACAGGAAGAATTACAACTGGCTGAGAAGCTGAAAAGTTTAAATACCCTATCTCAGCCACCGGTTGGACACAGGTACAATAGCCTGATTGGCTCTGTTACAACCATGGGCCAAGGCTCGGTCAGAAGACATGAAAATCTGAAAAAGGGACAGTAATGCATTTATGACAATAAGACAGGTTGTAATAGGCTACCTTATAGTTTTAAAACTGATCAAGGACTTTCAGATCTAATTTCGACCGCGTGGCTTGAAAAATTTTTTAAGTTTATTAAATTAAAAGGTCTAAAGTAAAAAAAAAAAAAAAGGTTTTCAAAGAAAATAACATTTAAAGTATAATGCAATAATATGTTATAACTAGCAAAAAAATTCATACTTGGTATTTGAAATTAAATGTAATATAAATTTTAATTGTATTGGTATTCATGGCATAAAAGATTTATGACACTTCTAACCAGAAAGTGTTGAGGAAACAAAAGCAATTATGACACAGGAAGTCTTTTTCTCCTATAACAGTTTCACCGACGGGGGGAGGGACATGTTTGAAACCTGTCTAGGTTGAAGACATTCTTTGTTGCCCATAGCAACCAATCAGAGCTCCTCTTTAATTTCATTTAGTTCTCTAAAAAAATGAAAAGAGAGCTCTAATTGGTTGCTATGGGCAACAAAGAAAGTCTTAGCCCTATACAGTTTTCATACATGTCTCCCATTTGTGTTTCTTATTCATAATTCTGGAGTAAATAATTAAGGTGAAGAGACTAGTCCATTTGTATGATGCACCAGAAAGGCTAGTTGTACACTTGTGCTGTTGCTTTTGGTTTTCTGTTCCATAACAAGAGCAGAAAACTAAAAAGTATGAATCTGCTGCATGACGGTCACCAATGATGCCCTATGTACCCCATTGACTTCAATGATGTACACTGAGGTTCCATAATGGTGTCCTCCATTTAATGGAAAAAATAGCATTGCATGCTGCACTATTCTTCCTGTCATTTTTAACAGAATTTGCGACACAGGCTTCAAACTGAACCTCCAGCAAAGATGTGAACCCAGCCTAAAAATAAATATCCTTGTCTGATAAATTGAGAAAGAGCAGCATTAAAAATTCATTTAAATGGTTAATATACATTTAAAATTAAAACGTTAGTATTGTATGGTGTTCAGAAACATTAGGATAAAGTCTTTGGAAAATTGTTCAATCTAATAGAGATTGGTTTTTAAATAGAAGTCTCTACACTAACCTAATCCATACCTGAAGCTGATGGTTAGCTTTATCTTTTAATTGGACCTGAATTTTTAACAAATGCGTCTGTCACTGAACAGTATAAAATGCTGTTCACTTTTCCCCGTTAGTATTCAAACCGACAACTTAATGAATTTGTTATTGCAGCTTAAAATATAAAAGCAGTTTTTAGTTGGTTTCTCTTATTAAAGGGGTATTCTCACCACATTGATTAGCTGTGAACATGTAGGTACAGGTAAATGAAGACTATTTCAAACACTTTGCTGTTCTGATTTTGCTTCATTTCAAAGTTAGAGTGGTTCTTAACTTCTGCTTTTTTACACAGGTTTCTCAAGTTATCGAGAAAACCTTGGATACACCCTTACATGCTAATTCATATTTGGCAAAACTAACTACTTTTTATTAAAAAGATAAAAGAATATATAAAGCACATCACATGATTCTGTTACTATCCTCTTAAAAAAGTATAACTTGTTTACTTGCAGCTACAGCATGTCACGATCCGCCCCACACTCTCTTCGCGGGACCATGGACACGATCGTGTTCCCGTTCCCCGGCCTGCTCACTACTCACCTCTCCCCGCTCCTTCTCCACATACTCTGTCTGTCTTTGGGGGTACATGTGTACCAGTGTCAGACTGGGGTGTCCAAGGCCCACCAGAGGAGATTATTTTAGGGGCCCACTGCGTCTCCTTGCCTTCGCCACTTGTACGCTATCCCAGCCCAGTCTCGCTTCAAATTATGCAGACCAATGTGAGTACATCAAAACAAAAAGAAAAAGTCCAGCTTCAGTCCAGATAGGTGAAAAAAGTAAAAATTAGCATTTATTTACAATGCATATTTTTATATGTATAATTACTTATCGGACACGTGAGGGTTAAGGATTTTTTCCGACACACGTGACCGGATATGTTTCTACTTAAAGGAGATCATTACTGTGTTACGCTATGATTAAGGAATAATCTTCCGAAACGCGTTAGCGATTGTTCACAGCAACGTGTTGCTCGTCTTGACACTTTTTAACATGCATCGTAAATAAAAGCTAATTTTTACTTTTTTCACCTATCTGGACTGAAGCTGGACTTTTTCTTTTTGTTTGGATTGCCCGTGGCTCGATTCCGGTCTGTCCGTGCACGCCCAGGGGTGGAACTAGCGGTGAGCTGTAAACTACTTTGTGTTATAAATATGAGTACATCATCACACTAATCTGTAATCAAGATGGAGTGTTGGGGCTTCTGAGTCTACCTCACCTATTTGCAGCAGGACACCGGTGGTAAACATAAAGGGCGACATGTATAAGTGGGGTTGCGTCAGTTTTCTGGTGTACTTTGAGCCAAAAAGAATGTATGAACAGGTGCGCTCCAAACTTTGGCATGATAGGTGCCTTTGTAATGCACCAAAGACAATTTTTAGTGCGCCAAAGATTTGGGACGTTCTGGGGGCCGCATTCATAGAATTTTTTAGAGACATTTATGATTCTTTGATGCCAGATCTAGGCACAAAAGAGTTAGAACAGCCAGACCAAGTTAAAGTCAGACTTGTCGTATTGGCTCTACAATGCGCCTGTATGTATGAACTGCAGAAAAACATGTACATTATGGTGCATTCTACACTGATTGAAAACGATTTAGAACTGGCCTGTAAGCACCAATGTTCGTACATGTCGCCCAAAAGGTCTAAAGATATATTTCCCCCTCCCTGTATGATACATTCTATATAAATGAAATATATCAAAAGCTGTAAGGAACAAACTACCAACAGAATAAATGCCTAAGGGTGTAGATACATTTAAAATATAACTTTTAATAATATTCTAATAAAATATGATGAGTCACTAAGCAAAAGCGGAGAGTTCGCCCCAAAAGGGCGGCCCCGCACCGGAACACCCTACCTATATACTACAAATATTAATACTATATCCTAAATCCTAAAGTATATACAGGGACAGGGCAGACACAAAACAAGGACATTACTAAACAAAAGGTGGCCAATAAGACAAAAATTACAATAACAAAACATACAGTAACAAATACTAACCCTACTGACAATACAGACAAAACAGTCCAACGCGTTTCTCCCACTAATAATGTGGGTTCATCAGGGAACACAGTAGTATGTCAGCCAATGATATATAAGATAATGTATCAATCAATAATATATGTATATATAGAAAGGCTTACGTCCCTTTAGGGTGATGCTGCAGATAAAGACAGGTGCCAAGATCCTGTAATGCTGGAAAAGGTGTTACGTAGGATAGTGGCTACAGATGACAGCAGGTAGCTATAGAAGAAAGGAAAGGACCCTATATATACCCACGAGGGGATAAGATGTCTGTGCTTACCACTCGTGCAATCGAGGGCAGCGTCCGGAAATTGCATCTGCGCATGCGTCCCGGTCCCCTGCACATGGAGAGCATCAGCCGTTGTTATGGATATTAGTGCGCATGCGCGGGAAGATACACGCGCATGCGTAATGAGGCCAGGTATCGGTGAGCGTAGAAGTTAAGGCAGCCTTTCTCCCCCCCGAGAGCAGTGGATTACCGTAATGACTCCGACGGATTGGCGCCGTACTGCAGCGCAAATCCGGCGCGGAGTACGGCGCCAATCCGCGGACAAATAAGCCGTGTGAACGAGGCCTAAGACAAAACTCTGACGATGTAATTGTCCAATTCTAGTCTTTTAAACTGGACAGAACAATACAGCAACACTCTGTCCAAAATTTACATGGGTTGTCAGCCTCCACCAGACATCCCACTGACTGACTTGGTGCATCAGAAATATGTCCAGCAGAACAAATTCCTAATTATAAGCCTGCCACTGTGGGCTGTCCCATGACGTGTTTACATCTTAAATACAAACCTGAGCCTAGCTACAGAGATTAGCTCTGTCCACCATCCACAGTGGACAGAGAAAAGAGGAGGTCTTGTTCTCTTCTCCTTTTTATATATTTCTTTGGGCACTAGACTGTAATCTGATCTTTTATTTTCATTATTACTATATAATACTCACAAAAAGTTAGGTATATTTGCATTTGATTAAGATTTAAAGATGAACCTAACATTTCTTGAAGATTTTTTTCAAATTACCTAAATGAGACTATCTCTTAACCTAAGAATGCACATGTCCAACTGTTCAGTGTTTTAATACTTTTTCACAGGTTACTAATCTCTAACAAGGAGCTTAATGGCAAAATTTACAACAGGTGTTTGATCAGTGAATTGTCCAATAAATTTAGGGGATCAATTTGAATTGGGATTTAAACAGTCCTTCTCAACATGCTGTTCACATTTTGACATTATGAGAACAAGACAACACCTTATAATTGATCAACAGTAACTCGCCATTGTGAGGATTCAAGCAGGATGCTCTCAGACAGAAGTGGTCACTGAGCTGAGTGGTTACACAGTGTCATCAGCAGGTGGCAACAGAGATACAGAGAGACTCACAGAAAGGCAAAGAAGTGGACATCTTTAAGCTATTTCAAACACTGATGACCGCTTCATTGTAAACAATGCCCTGTGGAACCGGATGATGAATGTCACACAACTCCAGGCACATTTAAGGGAGGTAAGAGGCAACGAAATGTCAAGTCAGACCTATTCACAACCATTTAAATCTGTATGATCTCTGAGCTAGATGACCATTCCCAGTAATGGTTGTGATTCAGCATTGTACAAAGGGTTCAGGCAGAGGCATAGTTAAGCCCAGGCAAAGAAGTCAGGGAAGATGGCAGGCAAACAAGGTTAAAGTCCAAGCAAGAGGTCAGGAAACAGAAGAACACACTCAGTGCACACCAATACACTGTCCAGTGGTTTGTAATTACCAGAGCCTTTGAATCAATGAAAATGTGGAGCAGGAGTAGGTAGAGGTGAGTAGTGAGCGAGACAGAGAATGGGAACACAAAGGCATCCATAGTCCTGTGCAGGGACCATGGGGGCATGATGACAGTGTCCCCCTTTTTAAGTCCCTTCTTCTTCTTGACCTGTCGGAACCTGTGGATGAGGTTGGAAGTGTTGATATTCTCTCTTGGCTCCCACAACCTCTCTTCAAGTCTGAACTTCTTTTCAGTCAACGAGAAAAAATGTGGTCCCTCTGCAATGCTTCTCCACCAGGATTTCTTGGACATCAAAGATGTTATTCTCGTCTGCCTGGGGAGTAAAATTTTCGGTTGAGGACCAAAGGCTTGAGCAGGGAAACATGGAAGAAGTTCAGGATATGCATGGATGGAGGCAGATAGAGTTTGTAGCAGACCAGATTGATTTGCTTGATCACAAAATAAGTGACAAGGAAGGGAGGACCCAGTTTGAGGCTGGGAATTTTTTAGGTGGACATACAGTTGAAACCAGAAGTTTACATACACTATATAGAAAGACAAATATGCCTGTTTTTCTCACTATCTGACAAGAAATCAGAATAAATCTGACCTGTTTTCGGTCAATTAGGATTACCAAACTTATTTATATTTGATAAATGCCAGAATAATGAGAGAGAGAATTTCTAATTTTTTTATTACTTTCTGCAAAGTCAAACGTTTACATACACTAGGCTTACTATGCCTTTAAACAATTTGGGACAGCCCATATGATAAAGTCATGTCCTTGGAAGCTTTGGTTTATTAGCGACACACAATTGCCAATGTCCAGCCATAAACCGCTCATGAAGAAGACGGGTTCTGTGTCACAGAAATGAATGTGCTTTGGTCCGACATGTGCATATCAAAAGCAAAAGACCTTGCACAGATGCTTGCAGAAGCTGGTAAGATTGTTGCAATATCCACAGTGAAACGAGTGCTGTATCAACATGGGCTGAGAGGCCACTCTACCAGGAAGAAGCCATTACTCCAAAAGAAACATATAAAAGCAATATTAATGTTTGCAAATGCACAAAGAAACAAAGACTTACATTTTAGGAGACATGTCCTGTGGTCTCACAAAACTAAATTTTAACTGTTTGGCCATAATGACCATCATTATGTGGAGGAAAAAGGGAGAAGCTGGGAAGCCTAAGAACACCATCCCAATTGTGAAATGTGGCAGTGGCAGCATCATGTTGTGGGGTTGTTTTGCTGCAGGAGGGACTAGTGAACTTCACAAAATAGATGGCATCATGAAGAAAGAAGATTATGTGGCAATACTGAAGCAACATCTCAAGACATCAGCTAGAGAGTTAAAGCTTGGTAGGAAATGGGTCTTCCAAATGGACAATGACCCGAAGCATACTGCCGAACTGGCTACAAAGTGGCTTAAGGGTAACTAAGTCAAAGTTTGAATGGCCATCACAAAGCCCTGATCTCAATCCTATTGAAAATTTGTGGGCAAAGCTGAAAAGGCAGGTGCAAGCAAGCGACCTACAAACATGGCTCAGTTACATCAATTCTGTCAGGAGGTATGGGCCAAAATTCTTACCAATTATTGTGAGAAGCCTGTGTAAGTGTTGCCAAAACATTTGACCCGTCATACAGTTTAAGGGCAATGCTACCAAATACTAATGAAATGTATGTAAACTTTTGACTTTGCAGAAAGTAATATAAGAGTCATAAAACATTCTCTCATTATTCTGGCATTTGGCAAATATAAATAATTTTGGTAATCCTAATTGACCTAAAATGGGTAAGGTTTATTCTGATTTCATGTCAGATAGTGAGAAAAACATACATATGTGTCTTTTTATATATTGTATGTAAACTTCTGGTTTCAGCTGTATGCAGGAAGAACAGTGAGGCGAGTTGTGAAGCGGAAGGTAGACCAGGAAGAGGCACAAAATGGGACATCTTTGGAAAACGATCCGTGACCACCCAAATCATTATGTGATTAGAGGAGGTCAGTAAATCTGTAATAAAGTCCATAGCAATATGAGTCCATGGTTTTTCAGGTACCAGCAAAGGGTGTAGCTGTCGAAGGGCTTGAGATGAGATGATTTGTAGTGGGCAGAATTAGAACAAGAAAGAACAAAATCTCTGACATTGTGAATGAGATTAAGCCACTAGTATTGCCGTGAAATCAACAGTAAGGATTTTTGAATTCCCAACTGACCATTGTAGCGGCTGCCCCCGCTTCCCGGCCCGTGGGCGCACCCGTGGTTCCCCTCCCGGGCGCCTGCCGGGGTCGGGTGCCGCCGCTGGCCGCGGGACGAGCCGGGGGTCCGCCCCTGGTAGTAACTTACCCGGCCGCGTTCCTGTCCCGTCCGCGTCCCCTGCCGGCCAGGCCGCTTGTGCCCGTTCCCTCGTAAATTTAAAGGGCCAGTGTCCCGATAATTGGTTGTCTGCCAGACGCCTCCCCTATTTAAGGGTCCGCTCTGCAGTCACTCCTTGCTGGATCTATGTTGCCCCGAGCCGTAGAGAAAGCGTTCCTGAAGTATATTGTCGCCTTACCGTGTACCAGACCCTTTGCTACGTTTCCCGACTCCGAACCTTTGCCGCCTGCCCTGACCTTCCTGCCTGTCCACGACCACGAACCATTGCCGCCTGCGCTGACCTTGTGACTGCCCACGACTACGATTCTCGGACTACGATTCTGTACCTCGCTGCACCTCGGCCGCCATCGCAAGCAAGTCACGTCAGGGGGGACGACCTGGTAGCCTCACGCCGCAGCAAGTCCATCCCGCTTTGCGGCGGGCTCTGGTGAAAACCGGGGGCTACTTAGATTCCGTTCCCTGGCGTGGCTTAACTATCATCGCTTGCGGTGGTCCAGAGGATCCACTACCCAGCCGTTACAGTTAGATCCAGCCATGGATCCCGCCAAGGTGCCTCTGCCAAGCCTCGCGGATCTCACGACCATTGTCGCCCAACAGTCGCAGCAGATCGCGCAACAAGCTCAGCAACTGGGTCAGCTGTCCGCCATGATGCGCCAACTCCTGGCGTCCCAGCAGCAGCAGCAACCTGCCTCTTCGCCGGTGACTTCTTCTACCCCGGCCGTCCCGCTGGCAACTGTGGGCCCGAAGCTTCGCCTCCCTCTACCTTCCAAGTTTGACGGAGATCAAGTCTGTAGAGGTTTCATCACGCAGTGCCCATGCACGTGGAGCGATGGCCGCCCAGTTCCCACTGAAAGGTCAAAGGGGGGGTTCGTGGTGAGCCCCGGTCCGGGAAGGCCCCGGGCCCGGGCGGACACCCCTTTTTGGGTTTCAGGCCCTTTCCCTCAAAAATCCCCAGCTTTTTAGGAGTGCCGAGCTTTTTCCCCGGAGCGGCACTACTAAAACTACCCAAGGGACTCCCCCTAGGGGGGAAAAAAATGCGGTTCAATTTCCCCACCCTAGCCCCGAGCTTTTGGAATGACGCCCCTCTCTGTGCCACATTTTAAGAAGGGTTCCCCCGAGCAGAGTAAAGGACGCCCCTTTCAGCCCGAGATTCCCTTGTGTTGGGGTGAGCTACCATCTTGCCACTCGCATAAAGTGGTTTCACGGAAAAGACGCGGAGTCCGTCAGGGGGGACTTGGCACAACCCCCCCGTCTTCCTCGTCGGGTTGTGTTTTCCCGAGATCTCCCCAACCCCTGCTGTTTTTCACTAAAGAGCCCATTTCAGGTGGCCCCGGGCAACTTGTCGGAGTCCCAACTGTCCCCTCGCAGGGGGGAAATCTCTTTCCTCACTGGCCAGCCCGGACCATTTCCGTAGGGTTGTCCCCCAGCGTCCTAGCGGTGGGAAGCCCGCACCTAGGGGCTGTGGGAGGTGTCCCCCAGGTGCTCAGCCCCCTCTCCATGATGATGTGCCGTAGAGGAACGACGGATGGTGGCCCACTCTGCTCCAAAACGTCAAGGACTTTGTTCTCTCCTGTACCCCTTGTGCTCGAAACGTTCCACGCCATGGCCCAAAGGGCCCTTTAGTCCCTTGCCCGTTTTTGGGGGGCTCCCTGGAACACAATTGGGTGGACTTCATCCGGACCTTTCCTCCTTCCTGGGGAACCAGTCTTCGGGGTTGGTCATGCCCCGTTTTCAAAGTTGCCCCAACTTTGGGCCGCTCCTGTTCCCTTTGCTCCCCATTTGGGGGCGGGCCCCTTTTTTTTCAGCACACCCTTTTTCCCCCTGCTTGGTTAACCACCCAAACATTGTCCCCGTTCGAGGCGCCCAATTTTGTCTCAAAATTTTTTGGGTCCCCTTTTTCCCCGCTTAAAAATTTTAAATTTTTATTTCCCTCATTAAACCCCCCCAACCAATGGGCAGGGGGAGAGGGGAAAACCCAGATCTTAGGGGAGTATCAAACGGCACTTTGTGTCCGGAGCCAGGACGACGGGGTCCAAACTGTTTCCCTTTGGGGGCCGATTTCTCCTAAAACCATCGGGACCCGACTCTACTGGCCGTTCCCCTTTCCCCTTGTGGCCCAAAAGGGGACGTCACCCAACCCCCTCCCCCCCCCGGGCCCCTCAGCCTCCGGGGTTCCTGCCGGGGAAAACCAGGTTCAGGATATCGGGGTCATTTGGGGGTGAGCCCCCCACAAGTTTTAAACCAAGGCTCTCCCCGCATGAAGTCCCAGGCGGGACAAGAGGAGAAAAAACCCCCCCCCAAACGTTCCACCCGGGGGGATAAAGTGTGGGGCCTCTTCCAAACACATACCCCCAAAGGTCCCCAGTTAAAAATTTGGGCCCCGGGGTTTTTCTTGGTCCGTTCAATTATTTTCGACAATTGAAATCCAGTGTCCTAAAAATTTTGCCTTCCTCCATCTCCCGGATCCTAGCGCCTTCACTTCTCCCTCCTAAAGCCTCTGGTCTTAAAACCGCCCCGGGTCCTAAGCCCCTTTATGTTTTTGAAGAAAAGGGACATTTTAGACATGAAAACCATCGGGGGTAACGTCTTTTTCTGAAAATTTGGGAAAGGTTTCCCGGCCCCCGAAGAGAGGCCCCGGGGAACCCCGGGATCTAACACCCTGAATAAAAGACTTGCTCCTAAGTTCCTTCAGCCTGGGGGGGGGGGGAAGAGGGGGGGGGAAACCAAAGGGGGGGGGGGGGGGTTTAACTGTAGCGGGCCCCCGTTTCCCCACCCGGGGGGCCGGGGCGCCCCCGTGGTTCCCCTCCCGGGCCCCTGCCGGGGTCGGGTGCCCCCCGCGGGGCCGCGGGAGACCGGGGGTTTCCGCCCCGGGTAGAAATTTTAAACCCGGGCGCTTTCCCTGCCCCCGTCCCCCCCCCCTTTCCCGGCCGGGGCCGGTGTCCCCCGTTCCCTAGCCCCGCGGCGTTCTCGAAAATTTAAAAGGGCCTTGGGTCCCGAAAATTTGGGTTTTGTCTGCCAGACGCCCCCCCAAATTTAAAAGGGTCCCTTTTGCAGTCATTTCCTTGCGGGGATCTATGCTCCCCCGACCCCGTAGAGAAAAGCGTTCCAAAAGTAAATTGTCCCCTTTTCCGTGAAACCCAAAACCCTTTCTTTTTTTTCCCTGACCCCAAACCCTTTGCCGCCTGCCCCTTGCCCTTCCTGCCTGCCCCGGGAACCACAAACCCATGGCCCCTGCCCGGCCCCTTGTGCCTGCCCACGCCTATGATTCTGGGATACAATTCTGTACCCGCTGCACCTCGGCCGCCATCGCAAGCAAAGTCACGTGGGGGGGGACGCCCTTTTGGTAGCCCAGGGCCGCAGAAAGTCCTCCCGCTTTGCTGCGGGCTCGGTAAAAACCCGGGGGGCTACTAGTTTTCCATTCCCTGGCGTGGTTTAACTATCACGTTTGGGGGTGGTCCAGAGGTTTCCACTACCCCCCCATTAAAAACCATCTGTTTGGAAGAGTGCCCAATTTAAGAATTTTTTTTCTCAGTGGGGAAATTTAAATGTAGGAAAAAACAAATGTAAGAATTAAAAGGGGAAACCATCTGGCTTGCCGGGGATTTAATTTCTCCACATTCGGGGGGTTAAGGGGGTTTTTAAAGGTCCTTTTTGAGTATTCCCCCAATGTTAACCCTTCCAGAAGGGGGGCCACTTTTTAACAATAATTAAATGACATTAATAGTTTTGGCGTTTACGTTGACTATGTCATCGGGTCGTTAGTCGAAAAATAGATTATCCCCGGGTTTTGCCCAAATTAAAGTTTTGGGGGGGAAAACAAAAACCTTCTTTTCTTAAAACCCAAATACAGGGATGGAGAAGGGGGCTGGAATTAACATCCACAACGTCAAATGGAACGTGCTACACTTAGGAAACCCCACACTTAGGTTATAAAAGCCACAGAAAAAAACTACAGACCTTTTCACTACCCCTTTTCTTGCCCCAACCAGCAAGACCCTTTAAACCTGCATGCCCCACAATTAAAAGTGCCAGGGGGGCAGAATGATTTAAAACCATTTTTTTCTTGAACGGGAAATTGACTATCCCTGCCCTGGAACCCCGTTTGAGCCCCAAACCCTGAAATGACCCAGTTAAAAAGTCCCGGGAAAAAAGGAGCCCTTTAAAACCAACCCTTTTTATTTTTAAATGGACATTAAATATACTGCCTGTACCCCAGCATGACCCCAAAAACCTTTGTTTTGACCCCCCAGATCACAAAGGGGGCACTATGTTTTTTGGAAACAGTGATTTCCCATTTGTACTTTTTTTTTGGAAACTGACTTTTGTTTAGGGGAATTTATTTGGGGAAGTTTTATTTAATTTTTAACATTATAAATCATTTTGCTTTTTTTCAAGTGTGATGCATCCCAAACATCACCCCTCCCGCATTTTTTTAAAGAATTTTTTCCCGTGTAGATGTTTTTAAATTCTTTGGGCACACCCCATAAGTAAAAAAAAATTAACCTTTAATTTCCACCCAAAAAAAACATTTCCCTTAGTTGAGAAGACACTTTGCCCTCCGGGCATCGAGAGTGATGCAACCGATCAATTCAAGGGTTTTCCCTTTTTTTTCCTCCAAACCCTTTCTTCAGTGATTGGGACGGGACCCCCCTGGAATCGATGATGCCCCCCAATGGGTGTCCAGCCCCAAAAATTTTTAACCCTAAAATTTGTGAAATTGTATCCAGCCCGGGGGCCCTTTTTTGAAAATATTTAACCCCTCACGGGAAATCCCCTTTTTTTCAAAATCGTTTTTTTTAGAGAAATTTGAAGCTCTCCTGTTCCCCCTAACCGGTGAAAACCCCAGTGCGGGGCCCGCAGCCTTTGGGTTAAAAACGGAATTTCCAGCGGGCCGGGGCCCCAGACTTACAGGGGGGTGCGGGGGGAGAGCCCAGGTTTGGGTCTGTCATCTATTAACACGGAGGCCCATTTGCCGGGGGCCAGACTTACGAGGGTGGGGGTGAACCCCAGGCTGTGTCTTTCTTTCTATTAACACGCGGGGTTCACTGCCAGGGCCCGGATTTTACGGGTGGGTGCGGGGGAAGCCCAGGCTGGGTCCGTCATCTTTTAAAAAAAGGGTTAAAAATGCCCTTATGACCAGAAACAAAACAGTCGTGCGGGAACAGAGTAGGGAAGTGTGAGTAGCCCTCCACCTTCCTCATTTCACAGTAAAGACCGGGGGAGGTTTTGCCCCTCCGTATGGTGGGGACCAATTGAGCTTCATTGGAAATACTGGGGGTTTAAAACGCCCCCTGTTCCCCCCGGGTCCCCTTTTTTCCGGGCATTTTTTTTTCCTTTTTAAACCCCAACGTGCTGGAGGAAAGGGTCTCTGTTTTTTTTTTTCTCGGGCCCAAAGCTCCATATTTCCAAAGGGCCCCCCCCTGAAAAACCCCTACATCGGGGTTAAAGTCTTCCGTACCTCCCTTGTCAATTCAGGGGAAAATTTTTTTACCAGCAAATTTTGTAAATGCAAGTTTTTTAGTTTTTAAAATTAGAAAACCCCTTTTTTTAAAAATTGGGTTTAAATCCCCCATGTCTTTGTTTCTCTTTTTTTTAATTGTATTAAATAGTTGTCTCAAACAGGGATTGCTACTATGTTAAAAATTTTTGCAAAAAAAAAGTCCCTTTTTTTCAATTTTGGTTTCCCTTAAAAAAATGTTTTCCCACCTAATTTTGTTTTTTGACAGCAAACCCTACCCTTGAGCCACCCCTTGACCAAAAATAAAAAAACAAAAAGGGTTTAGAAACCCTTTTTTTTTGAAAGGGGCCCCGTAGTCAGCTGCATTTTACAGCAAAAAGCCCCCCAAAAAAACAAAAATGGGCCCATTTAGCCCTTTTTGGGCAATTGTGAAAAACAAATGTCTGTTAAAAAAACAACATTTTTTTATAATAGGCCTGTAGTTTAGCTGCATGTCACAGCCAAAAAATTCCCCCCAAAAAATTTAAAGCATGACTCTTTACCCCCTTTTTAAAAATTTTGAAGAACAAATGTCTGTTAAAAAAACAAAAATTTTTTTAAAATGTGATGGGCGACATTTGTGGACTGGGGGGCACGTGGGGCTGGGAGGAAAGAGGAGGTTAGACTGCTGGAAAGCAGGGGGGGGGGGGGTTTCATAACCACTGAAGAACAATTGGCGACCTGTTTGTTACCTTTAATTCCAGGGGGCCCCGAACCCCCGCGATGACAGGCCCGCGGGCCCTGCAACCGGGCCCAATTTCCCCTGGCTTGCGTGGGTTTTGCCAGCACTTTTGGGAAAGGGGCACTTCTTTTCCCTAAACCCTACCTCCATACCTATCCCCCTCTTTCCGCTTACCACCGGCATTTCGCTCCATGTTTTAGGGGAAAAATAAAAAAAAAGAGGGTTTTTGGAAGATTTTTTGGGAAAGTCTTTATTAAAAAGAGGCAAATTTTACAGCTTTTTCTTCCCAAAACCCCCAAATCAAAAAAAAATTGCTTATTTAAATTTAAAGCAAGGTGGCTCTATCAACAAATCTGACTGGGCAAAAGTTGGGAAAAAAAAACCCGTAACTGAATGTATTCCGGTAATTTAAAAGGGATTTTTGCACCTTTTCATTAAAACCCGTGGTGACTACACAATTGCTGGATTCAAATTTAACTGCAAAAGGGGGCTTTTCAACAAATCTGGGGCTGGGAAAAATGCAAAAAAAACCCTATCTGAAAGGGATACGGATAATAAAAGGGGATTTTTGGCACCCAAACAACTTGTGGGACTACCCAAATTTCGGGGTTCAAAATTTTTAAATGCAAGGTACCTCTTTTTAAAAAGCTTAAAATGGGAAAATTGGGAAAAAAAACAAACCCAAAATTTAAATGTTACTGATAAACAAAGTGGAGGGTTTTCACCCCAACCAAAAAGACCACAGTTATTAGAAAAGATCTGTAAACCCAAAATAAGTTCCCGGCTGCCCAATTCCCAAATAATATTTTAAACAGTAAAATGTTAATAATAAAAACTATTGCAAGGGAATGTTTTGCAATACAATATCCCCGTATTCTTTTAAAAAGGGTTGTTTTGTGTTTGTCCGGGGCCCCCCCCCCCCCCCCGCCCCCCCTTGACTTACAGCGGTAGATGCCCCCTTTTTAAAAAATTTTGCCTTTAAATACCTAAAATCGCAAATCTCTAAACTAACGAGTTCCAAGGGGGCACAGCTAAAAAGTAGAGCTTTCCTGTGAACAAAAGAAAAATTTCGCTGACTGTTTGACAGAGGCCAAACGCACTTTCCCAAAAGCTTTGAGAAACTGACCACACTGATTTATAACAAGGGAAAGGGTTTTTCCCTTTTAAAATGAGGTCATGTGATTTTTCCCGCCAAAACGCAACCCTTCACCTTTCCCGTCATAAAGTCGCCACCACCCCCACCCCCCTCTATCTTTTAACTGATTTGCTGGCCGCCAAATTTACAGGAGGCGCCGGAAAAATGGCGCAAAATTTTAAAAGAATTTTGCACAGATTTTAACCCAAATTTTCGCGTGATCCCAAAAAAATCCGATTTAACATAAATAAACCCTGCCGATTTTTAACTTTGGAAAATATAATCGCTCAACCCCAAAACATTAATTTTTCAATCCCCAAAATTTCCCTTTTTACCCGGGGAGAAAAGGGTTTTTTGGGGGTTAAAAAAAATTTAATAGTTTTTACCTTTAGGAGTCTTCTGTGTGAGGACAGCTCCGGTTCCCATGGAAGAGGCATCCACTTACTAGTAGAAGAGCAAACGTGGGCTTAAGATGGGCAAAAGCTTCTTCTGCCCTCAAAAAGCCAAAGTTTAGAGTTAGAATTCTTCTTGTCAGAATAAAGAAGTGGAGAATAAATTGACGGTAATAATTTGCAAACCCCAGGAAGCATTTGATAGCATGGAGTCCTGCATTTTGCAGCCAATGACAAATGGCAGACCCCTATCTAAGACAATGTACCCCAGGAATGGTAGGCTAGTCTGTTCAAATAGGCACTTCTTCAGTTTCCCATATAGATGGTTGGCCCGAAACGTCTAAGAACGAACCCTGGTCACAAACCCGATCTTTTTTGATCAAAAGAAAAGATCAAAAGGGGTTGTCAAGAAATTTTAAAAAAAAAAACAGACATATTTAAAAGGTTTGGAAAAACCTCGTTCACAAAGTCCTGGATGACGCCGGGAAACATTGGGAGGGACTGAAGGCATTACAAGATACTCAAAGTGTCCACCACAGGTGTTGAAGGTGTTCTTCCATTTGTCACCTTCATGGATATGTTTTAATTTTTAGGCCCTCGCAAAAAGTCAAGTTTAGAGAAGATTTTTGGGTTTCCCGGAATGTTCAAAAAAAATCGGAGATTAAGGGTTTTTGGTTACGGTTTCTTGACGTAACCTTTTCAAGGGCCCCGATAAATTTTTTGCCCTTTAACCCTGTAGCCCGTCATTTCCCCTAAGAAGAAAAAAACTGGCTTTGGCGGGGGGGAAAAAGGGGAATTTTCAAAAAAAAGCGCTTCTGCAGATTTTGGGTTTTATTTTATGCTGACAGCCCATCCAGTTTCAAGCTAGCAACTTTGACCCACAAGGCCTTTCCCTAACCTCTCCCCCTTCATAAGGGTCTGCCTTAATTCTAAAACCCCCCCTCACGCAAAATCCGCCCTCACAGGACCCTTCCCCCTCGGGTCTCCTCTTATCACCTTTCCCCACATAACCGGCTCCCAAAACTTCTCTGTGCTTCCCCCACACTTTGGAACTCACTGGCCCCCCCAAAACCCCAAAAATTTCCCCCCCTTCCAAACCCGGGTTCAAAAGTAAACCTTAAAAAAACCCACCTCTTCAGGATTGCCCATAAAACCAAAAATTTAAAACCCTGTTGCCAAATGCCCCCATCCCCCAAACATTCCCCCTCACCTCTGTCCTTCACCCCCCTTTCCCCTTTGATTTAAGCCCCCAAAGGGCAGGGACCTCTCTTCCCCCCTTTTACCAGTTTTTTAGTCACTTATTGGGCACATCGTAAAATTTTTTTGACCAAGTTTTTATGTACCCCCCCCTGAAATGTACAGCCCTGGAATCAAGGGCGCTCCAAAAAAAATGATAAAAATTTAAAAAAGGCTAGGGTTTATGCCCCGCAAAGGGGGCAATTTTCCCCGAAGGGGGTGGGCATGAAAAGGGGATGAGAAAACCCCCAAAACAACCCAAAAAAAAATTTAACCCCCCCCCCCCCCCTTGCCCCCATTTTGGAAAATATCAGCAAACTCCTGATTTGGGGCTAGAAAGCCTGGAAGAGGACTCAAAGCCGTTAAAGGGAAGTGGGGCACACTGGACAAACAGGAGTGAGACATTAGGGAAAAGGCCCCGGGATTCCCCCCTTTGGGTTTCTTCGGAATGTTTTCCAATCTTTGTTTGGGGGGGATAAAAATGCAGCAAGGGGGAAACCCCGGGGGGGCCAAGAGGGAGAATGCATTATCACGAGGAATAAAATCTTTTCTCTGTGGGTTGCTCCCTCCTGAAGTGATAGTGGCTCAGTGCAATACTGGATGGTGCCCTTTAAAAGTTCTCCATTGATAGGGTAGATGACCAGAGACTTGGCAAGAGGAATCAGAGGAAGTCAGAACCTGGAAATCAAGGAAGAATTCAATGAAATTGAATTTAAGTTCCCAAACAACCCAAATCCCGAAAAGTTGGGGAATTGACCCCCGTTTGGGGGGCAAAGAGTGACTGGCATTGTCAAATGAGAAGAAGAATATTCACCTAGGAATGCCTCTTCTATGAAAATGATCCGCTTTTTTTTCGGGGGAAAGGGCCAGGGGAATTACCCCTTTAATGGGCAAACCCCGGGTTTAAGGTTTGGGTACAGTGTGGTACAAAAGGGGGCAGGGGAGGCCAAAATTTCCCGTCTAGGCAAAAAAGGGGCCCCTGGGCCAATTGGCAAGTTGGCCACGGGAAAAGAGGTAATAAATGGTCCAACGGTTTGCTGAAATTTGGGATTTTAAAAAGCACTGGTCCTTTAAATCCCTGAGAGTCGGCACGCTCGTGCCCTAGGGAGTGGGTACACATCAGTGTTGGACTGGCAGTGAGGATCAGAGAATCCTCCTGTTGGGGCCCGGGTGCAACTGAGCAGGTCCCCCCCCGGGGCCCGTAGCCTTAGGTCCTGCCCCCCCTCGCAAAATTCTAAAAATGGTCAAACGACATGTTGAAAATGACCCATTGCACTGTGCCCCCCTCGGCCACACAGCTGTCACTCTGCATAGGCTGTGCAGCCGTGGAGCTGCTGGAGGAGCGTTTCCCCAAAGCGGCGTCGTGTTTAGGGAAAAAGAAAGGGAAAGCGCTCAGCTGGGAGGGGGTACGGGGGAGATTATTGGTTTTTATATTCCTGCTTAATGAGGGGGAAATATAAATCTATATATATCGTATTAAATACGTAATGTATAAATTATATATTGTGAGGGGGCAGCTCGTGGTATGGGAGAAAACCAGTCTTTTAACCGTTTAGGCGGAAAGGGGTTTTTTTCAGCCCAAACACACACGCAAAATAAAGGGGGTTAAATTCACCAAAAGAAGGAAAAAAACATTTTCCTTACACGTCCCGTCGCTTCCAGGGTCCCTTCCCCCTTTTAGACGGCTTGGGTCTGTTCCCGGGGAAATCTGCAGCACACCTGTCTCTTCCTCCACTTCCAGAAAACACCCCCCTACCCCCCTATCTCCAGGTTTACATAGGGCACCAAACTCCGGGCCCGGACCCGAAATGGGGAGCATCCCCACCCCCAAACCTAGAGCTCCTGTGAAAAACCATTCTCTGCAATAACTAACAAAACGGTTCAGCAACCTACCCCGCTGACACCTGTAAATTTGGTTTTTACCCACCCAAAGCCAGGGCCTGGGACACAATTCTGGTCCCCCCCACAACCCCCTTCTGTCCCTTTACAAAAATTTTTATTTTAAAAATAAATAAAAATATTTTAATTTTTATATTTAAAAATATAAATATATATAATATATATTTTATCCCCCCAGTTAAGCATTTATTGGGCCCCTCAGTTTGGAGGTATTTATATGTCCCTCAGTTAGGCAGGTATATATAGGCCCCCCAGTTTTGGCAGGGAATTAGGTTTCTTTATTATAAAAATAAAAACAATAATACACATATAGCCCCTTC
>JAODAL010047769.1:0-29597 GCA_025379985.1 Phyllomedusa bahiana | reverse complement strand
GGGCAAAAAATTCCCCCCGGGGCCCGGCCCCTTCGTCCCCCTTTCAAAGCTTGAACTCCCCCAAAAGCTTTGTCACATCAACCCATCCCTGGTTTTAAAACCCAAAACCCAAAACCCCGTGACAAAGCGTGAAACCCTCGCAACGGACCATCCCTCATTGGCAGCATGTCCAATAAAGCTGAAAAGAGCTGCCACCCTATCCTCCGTCGTGGAAACGGCACCAGTACCCTACAACCAATGTTCCCACAACGCCCATGACCTTGTGTATGACTCCCAAGTACCCTTGGCTAACGAGGACCTGAATAAACGTTGGGCGGTACCGAAACCAAGGTCCACAGCCTCTCGGGGCATTCCACCCTCTCCGCCGATGCCTCCGGAGTCAGTTCCCGAAATCGCTCCCACAGCGAACGAGATAAGGCATTGGCTAAGTCAATTTTAATACCTGGCACATGACGTGCCACCACCCACGCGTTCAACCCCAAACACACCGCAGCACAAAGTGCCGCAACAAGCTTAGCACCGGAGGAGAAGAGGCCGACAAAGAATTAATGGCCTGCACCACTCCCATATTATCGCAATTAAACTGAACTTTTTTATTCACAAAGCGCTCGCCCCATATCTCAACCGCCAAAACTATCGGAAATAATTCCAACAAAACCAGATTCCTAACCAGGCCTCCCTCAACCCATGCCGCCGGCCAACGGCCCGCGCAACACGCCCCTTGACAGTAAGCACCAAACCCCACACTTCCTGCCGCATCCGTGAATGCCTCAATGTCCGCATTGCTCACACCCTTGTCCAAAATGATAGAGCGCCCATTGTATTGCGCTAGAAAAGAGTCCCAGACCTTCAAATCCTCCTTCATTCCCGCCGACAACCTGATGAAGTGATGAGGCGCCTTCACTCCCGCCGTCGCTTGCGCCATCCGCCGCGAAAACACCCTCCCCATCGGCATTATCCTGCAAGCAAAATTTAGCTTGCCCAATAAGGACTGCAGCTCTTTAAGCGACACTTTCTTGCAACCCAACAAACGCCCAACTTCCATTTTCATGTCCCGCAGCTTGTCTTCCGGCAAGCTGCATTCCATCGTCACTGAATTAATCCGTATCCTTAAAAATTTATTACGGTCGTCAGCCCCTCCGTCTTGTCCGGTGCCAGTGGGACCCAAAACGGCCTGCCACCCACTGCATTGATGCCAACAGCGACCCGCATACGTCTGAGTCCGCTGGGCCAATGCACAAAAAATCATCCAGATAATGGATGACAGATGGCATTCCAGAGACGTCTCGCACTACCCATTCCAAAAAGGAACTAAACACCTCAAAATAGAAACAGGAGATTGAGCACCCCATGGGTAGGCACCGATCGACAAAAAACTCCCCCTCCCAGCAGCAACCCAGCAGCCTCACACTGTCCGGGTGAACCGGTAATAACCGAAACGCGGATTCGATATCCGTTTTCGATATGAGCGCCCCTTTTCTGTACGCCCTCACCCAACGCAGAGCCGCATCGAACGAAGTATAAACCACGGAACAAAGTTCCGGGTCAATCCCGTCATTAACCGACAAACCTTTAGGGAACGAGAGATGATGAATGAGCCGAAATTTATTCGGCTCTTTTTTGGGCACCACCCCAATGGAGAAACCACCAAATCAGGCACCAGAAGGGTCCGAAATGGACTCGCCATCCTGCCCAACAATACTTCTTTGGCTAATTTTTCCGTCACCACCTCAGGATGCAGGTGAGCGGATTTCAAATTTTTTGTCGAAAACGGAACCTTATGCCTTGGTGCTGGGATTCTAAAGCCCCCACCAAACCCCTCCCTCAACAAAGCGGCTGCTTCCCCATCCGGGTATCTACTTAGGTAAGGTTCCATCATGACTAGACTCACTAGAGTCGCCCCCTTGTTGATTACCGGATCCCCTACCTTTTCCCTTCCGCAAACACCTTGAGGCCCCATGGGAAGCGGCGCTGCACACCGAGCAGGCATGCCTGAACCGGCAGCCCGTCCCAAATCTACATTGACTGTCGTTAAACTGCCAGCAGACCCCGGCCTTGGATTCCCGTTGAGAACCGCCCCCAAATGACCCGGCACCCCCCCTGCTGCCCAGAGCTGCCAGGTCCCCCTGGAAAGGGCTGCCTGTACCGCATTGGGGCCATCACCCTCAGCCACAACCCAATGTCCTTCTGATCCCACCTAATGGATGGCCTAATTGCTTTCCGCTGACGAAATTGTTCGTCATAGCGGAGCCAAGCCTGCCCCCCGTATACCCGCTGCGCCTCCGCTATAGAGTCCAAATAACAAAATAGCGCTGAACAATTTTCAGGCGCTTTCTCCCCAATGACGCTTGCCAAAATGGCAAACGCCTGCATCCAGTTCTGGAAGGTTTGCGGAATTAGCCGCCACCTCCGCTTTTCCTCCTCCTCCTTCTTACTTTCGTCCCTTTTCCCCTTCGGTAGATTAAATTTCTCCAGAGGTAGGAGAGAAAAAATCTCGACGTACTCGTCCTGCCAGATTTTTTCTCTCACCTCCTTCTTTAAGTGAGCGTCAAAAGGGCCCTTGAAACACACATAGACCTCGCCCCTAGCCCTGTCATCCAACCAAACTCTATCCACGGTGTCCTGCTCCGTCTGCACGGACACAGCAACTCTGGCACTCCCTCCCCTATGTCCATCCACGGTCAACTCGCCCACACCCATTGGGGAGGGTAACACCACTCCAGACCCTAGACCCGCTGAACCCCACGCCGACAACGGCGTCATCGGCCCTGCCGGCCCTCCCGTACCCTTAAATCGTGCCAACAGCTCCCTCAAGCTAAGCGCCAGGTCCCGCCATTCCGCCGTTCCTTCACCCGTCGAAAGCCCCCCCCCTGCCGCGCCAAGCGACGCCTGCCCCGAAGGTAACATACACGACATAGAACCAAACTCACACGGCTGCACGGGAGCTGTGATCCCGCCAGCCGCGCTGCCTGGGAGCTGTGATCCCGCCAGCCGCGCTGCCCGATCCCTGCAGACTGTTTCCTCGTCCTCGTCGACCGTCCTCCCTTGCTTGCTGGCTGTCCATCGATCCCCACCGCTCCCGGACCAGGTGAACCTCGGAACGGACCCTCTGATCCATTTCCCTCGTTGTAGGACCCCCAGGTGGGCCCCCTTGCGCTGCAGGCCCCAGACCATCCGGGCCGTCCGACCCCGAATCCTCACGGTCCCGCCTCGACCACGACGGCTCTGCCTCCATGGTGTCCACGTCCCGTCCACACACTCTGGCGGGCCCCCTGACAGGAGCATCGCCACGAGAGCCCGCCACTGCTGCCACATCCCTGACGTCAGGAACACCAGCCTGCACCACCCCCGAGAGGGGCTCCGCCGGCCTGCTCGGGCCCTGGGGGTTGCAGCGGGGCTCAGCCGCACTGGAGGGCGCCTGGTTTGTAATACAGGCCCAGGAGGGTTGTCGGGCACTGAGGCCGCCCCGGCCTCCCTTATAGGTGGTGAGGGACCCGTGCCCCCCCTCTCTCCCAGCGCCCCCCCTCTCTCCCAGCGCCCCCCGCACCTGTTCTTCCAGCCATGTGGGGCCGCGCTCCCCCGCTGCGCTCCTAAGTCTGGCCACTAGTGCTTCAACGCCGTCTGCCATAATAACAGCGCTCCTGTACATGCTCTATACAGGAACAGACACGCGCAGGGACTGCCTCTCACGGCTTCTTCTTGCGCATCTGCTCCCGCGCAGCGCGCAGCTTATAAGCTGGCGCCTCCCCGTGCGCCGCGCTCAACTCCGCCTCCCACGTTAACCTCACGGCCGGTGCGCCGGGTCATGAGGGGCCTCCCCTTAAAGGGGCTGCGCCCCCATGTTCGGCCCCGGACTGGATAGCTGAATGACATATCCCACATCAATACTATGTTGTGTTAAAACAGGACATGTAGTATTGCACTGTACTGTAGAGAGGCGCTTATATCCCACCAATCACTGCATGCTCCTCACTAATACATGTAAGAGCAGTACAGGACATGTAGTATCGCATTGAAATCTAGAGAGGCACTACTAGTCCGACCACTCACTGCATGCACCTCACTAATACATGTAAGAGCAGTAAGGATATGTAGTACCGCACTGTACTGTAGAGAGGCGCTACTAGACCGTCAATCAATGCATGTACTTCACTATTATATGTAAGAACAGTACAGGACATGTAGTACCGCACTGTACTGTAGAGAGGCGCTACTAGACCGCCAATCACTGCATGCACCTCACTAATACATGCAAGAGCAGTACAGGACATGTAGTACTGCACTGTACTGTAGAGAGACGTTACTAGACCGCCAATCACTGCATGCACTGCACTAAAAAAGGGGTTTTACAAGTAAAATGTTAGTGATAATTGGTTGGATCTTCCATCAATCACATAAGCCACAGAGCAGCAGTGTCCGTGGCATTGATGTGACATGGTGAGGGTGGGCCAGGAAAGACCATTGTGTGGTGAAAATATTGTATCCTGAGGCCATTATAACAAGAGGAACCACTGTATTTGAAAATTGTGCCCCATGAGCCTAGTCAACATGTGGTTATATGACAATCATACATGGCTCATGTCTTACGTAACAATAAAATACTGAAATCCCTTTAGTTTTGAACAGAATTTGGTTCTATGAGGTTTGTAAGAATTTCACATGCTGAATTTTTGGGCTGCTAAACGCCTATTCTACAGAAACTAGTAGTAAAGAGAATGTATGCATTCCTATGAAATAATAGGAAACACAAGATCCTAACTATGTCTATCGTAGGTAAATATTAGTTCAGCTGATGTCATCAGAAATTCTATATTGTGGCTGTCTGTTTGACTTCCATTGTGCTGACATGTCTGCTGGTATTTCAGTAGTCAGAGAACAGGTGTCCACTTATCCTGTATGATATTTTTAAGTACATGTCAAGCTAAGAGACCTTGGTGCATTGGTGTCCCAGCGGATTACTGTTCGGCATATTCAAACAAATATTCAGATATACTTAAAGTAATATTCCAATATTCTTGTGTTCAGCAGCTTCGATGGAAGCATCTAGACTGGAAGCCTTCAAGAGCACAGGTATCCATGGACTACACTTTGTATTGTAGGAATCTTGGCCACACACTGTCAAGGTCTAACAAATCCACCAATTTTACTTGAAACCAAACTAATACACTTATTGTTAAAGGGGTTGTCTACTTTATATTTTTTATTTCATATTTATGTAATAGAAAATTTGGCAGAGCGACCTTAGGCGGTGGCATGCTTGTGCCACTAGGTGGAGTACAGCAGGACATCTGCACCATTAGGGCCTGGTCAGTAGGGGAAGCCAACAATTTTGGGTCAGTAACCATAAGTTGCTGACACATATAGCTAATATGCTGTCTATGTAGTTAATATGGGCTGGCTTTCCCAGAACGGCTGTAGTGTTGGGCAGAAGGATGTTCCCATATTCCAGGACAGACTTTTGGTAGGTCTCTGAAGGCCTATTAAAATCCTGTTACTCCAGACAACTGGGGGGTATGGTTGGCTTCCTTGAGGTTTGGAAACAACGCTAGAGTTGAGAGGGCCTTGATTCCGCCAGGCTGGAGAGGAGCCTGAAACCATTGGCGTGTGGTAGGAGTAACTGGTGATTACTGCGATTTTGTGCTGGAGGATAGGTCAAGATAACGTTACGGAGAGTTCTCTGCCTATAGGTGTATTTAGTGGCCACACAGACAAGGATTTGATTTATTTTGTTTTATGTTCCATACTGTAACCTGCTTGACCAATGAAGCAGGCTGAGGTCAGTTTTAAAAGAAGCCTCACTGTCAGAGTGACATGTGAAGCCAATTCTGCTCAACAAAGCAGCGATCCGAGAACTAAGAGATCCTCTGGGACTGTCCAAGATGGTGGCTAAACAGAAGTGAGTGCTCACAGAAATCATACAATTTTGTAATATACACGTATTGAACATTCTGCTCCTTGCAGCTATTTTATACCAATGCAGCAAGACCTTATTGAGGAAAAAAATGGCATAATCCACATTCCTAGCAAACAGTCTGTGGCATAAATAAACTTCCATATATTGCCAATTTGGTCTATTTGTAGAGACACCTCAGTACTCCATCCAGGAACAACTCACAATTAGCAGCAGACCAATATTTAATTCTTAAAACTTGCATATGTTTTATGAGATCTTTAAGAGTCCAAAGCCTGACTCTATGATACAGAGTAATGTAAACCACATATAACACATCTGGCAAGATTCCTCTTGAGTAGAATGCTTCCAAGCATATTTTCACAAAGTCCCAACAGGATCCATAACATTAGTGGGAGTTAGCAGTCGACACAGAGCCGTCCGCACACCTGTCCACATAATCCACATTCCTGTCCATAGTAATGGCTCACATAGAGTCTCTGGCATTCAGTTAGCAGCAGGACTACATGAAATCTATGGGCAAACTGATAATGGTGGTGTGAGAGTAAAGGGTAAATACGCTACGTAATTGCAATAAATAGTGCAGATGGGAGCATGGGGGCATCAACCTGTTCTATCTAACAAATGAATAGAAAAGGATATGCCAATGCTTGTAGGTTGATGTATTTAAAATCACACATTTTCATATTAGCTTTAAATCTCTCATGGGCCCGGATGGGCCTGAAAGTGACCTCTACTGTGTGTTGAGATGAGTACCCAGAAATAAAGAGGAGTGGACTGTCGGCAGGCTCCAGAGCGGCAGTGGTGTGGGGCAAGTAGGTAAGTATAACTTTTCTTTTTCCTTCTTTTCCCACCCTGGGCCTATTTTAGATTAGTTTTCCTCTGCTGGAAAACCTCTTTAATACAGTTATTCCAGCAACTTCGTCACTGTGTGGTTACTTGGGTAACTGCTGTCTCTCTGGTGGATGTTATGTGGTTAAAAAAAAAAGACAGAAGAATATGTGGTGTGTTCTCCACATATGCTGACAGACGTTATAAGACACTGCTGGAGGTGGTAATACTGGAGAAGTTCTGTTCCTCCATACACTACTGTTACCTGGATACCAGGGTCACATGACCTGTGTGGTGGTCACATGATAATCCCTAAAGAAGCATTTAGGCTATCTATCATACATGAAAAAACTTTAAAAAAACTTTGAGACTCTCTGTTCACATATTTTGATCAAAAGATGTTTAAGCTGCTCACGACTTTCAACGTGATCTCAAAATCAGGCAGTCCTATGCTATCTTTACCTCTCAATCGAGCCAATCAGGCCTCTCACTGGGTCAACCGACCTCCATTATTCAGAGAGAAAAAATAAAAAACACCCAACCTGCAAGCTGCCCTTCTTATGACAGCCTGTGAGAGTGGGCGGGGACAGAAACCCAAAATGGAAGCACCCCTTCCTTCCCATATAGGTTAAAATCAATGTACACCAAGTATAACGTATGTTTCTGCACACAAAAACATTTCTGAAAAAACGTATGCAAACCTGGGTGCCACTGGCAGGGCTGCGGCACACATGTAATTATACATGTACACACACAGACCGCCGCCAGCGGCACACTACTGCAAAAAGGGCAATACACTACGTGGAAATCCCTAAAGAAGCATTTATGCTATCTATCATACATGAAAAAACTTTGAGACTCTCGGTTCACATATTTTGATCAAAAGATGTTTAAGCTACCCACGACTTTCAACGTGATCTCAAAATCGGGCAGTCCTATGCTATCTTTACCTCTCAATCGAGCCAATCAGGCCTCTCACTGGGTCAACCGACCTCCATTATTAGTGGGCGGGGACAGAAACCCAAAATGGAAGCACCCCTTCCTTCCCATATAGGTTAAAATCAATGTACACCAAATATAACGTATGTTTCTACACACAAAAACATTTAACCTATATGGGAAGGAAGGGGTGCTTCCATTTTGGGTTTCTGTCCCCGCCCACTCTCACAGGCTGTCATAAGAAGGGCAGCTTGCAGGTTGGGTCTTTTTTATTTTTCTCTCTCTGAATAATGGAGGTCGGTTGACCCAGTGAGAGGCCAGATTGGCTCGATTGAGAGGTAAAGATAGCATAGGACTGCCCGATTTTGAGATCACATTGAAAGTCGTGGGCAGCTTAAACATCTTTTGATCAAAATATGTGAACCGAGAGTCTCAAAGTTTTTTCATGTATGATAGATAGCATAAATGCTTCTTTAGGGATTTCCACGTAGTGTATTGCCCTTTTTGCAGAAATGTGCCGCCAGCGGCGGTCTGTGTGTGTACATGTATAATTACATGTGTGCCGCAGCCCTGCCAGTGGCACCCAGGTTTGCATACGTTTTTTCAGAAATGTTTTTGTGTGCAGAAACATACGTTATACTTGGTGTACATTGATTTTAACCTATATGGGAAGGAAGGGTGCTTCCATTTTGGGTTTCTGTCCCCGCCCACTCTCACAGGCTGTCATAAGAAGGGCAGCTTGCAGGTTGGGTGTTTTTTATTTTTTCTCTCTGAATAATGGAGGTCGGTTGACCCAGTGAGAGGCCTGATTGGCTCGACTGAGAGGTAAAGATAGCATAGGACTGCCCGATTTTGAGATCACGTTGAAAGTCGTGGCAGCTTAAACATCTTTTGATCAAAATATGTGAACCGAGAATCTCAAAGTTTTTTCATGTATGATAGATAGCATAAATGCTTCTTTAGGGATTTCCACGTAGTGTATTGCCCTTTTTGCAGTAGTGTGCCGCTGGCGGCGGTCTGTGTGTGTACATGTATAATTACATGTGTGCCGCAGCCCTGCCAGTGGCACCCAGGTTTGCATACGTTTTTTCAGAAATGTTTTTGTGTGCAGAAACATACGTTATACTTGGTGTACATTGATTTTAACCTATATGGGAAGGAAGGGGTGCTTCCATTTTGGGTTTCTGTCCCCGCCCACTAATAATGGAGGTCGGTTGACCCAGCGAGAGGCCAGATTGGCTTGATTGAGAGGTAAAGATAGCATAGGACTGCCCGATTTTGAGATCACGTTGAAAGTCGTGGGCAGCTTAAACATCTTTTGATCAAAATATGTGAACCGAGAGTCTCAAAGTGGTCACATGATAACACACTGCTGGAGGTGGTAATACTGGAGAAGTTCTGCTCCTCCTTACACTACTGTTACCTGGATACCAGGGGGTCACATGACCTGTGTGGTGGTCACATGATAAGACGCTGCTGGAGGTAGTAATACTGGAGAAGTTCTGCTCCTCCTTACACTACTGTTACCTGGATACCAGGGTCACATGACCTGTGTGGTGGTCACATGATAAGAAAAACCAACAGAAAATGAGAGCAGCACCAATTCTCCACAACGGGTAAATATCCAAGTTCTGTGCATCAGCCAGTCCACTGGTTGTGTAAGCCTTGAACACACAAACAAGATAGCCAGGAATAGAAAAATGCGAACGGCAGCACCAGATGGATTAAAACAGGAACTCTTTATTCCATAAGGAGTACAAAATGCAAGGTTTCAGCCACTACACTGTGGCCTTTCTCAAGCAGCACATGATAAGACACTGCTAGAGGTGGTAATACTGGAGAAGTTCTTCTCCCCCATACACTACTGTTACCTGGATACCAGGGTCACATGACCTGTGTGATGGTCACATGATAAGACGCTGCTGGAGGTAGTAATACTGGAGAAGTTCTGCTCCTCCATATACTACCGTTACCTGAATACCAGGGGTCACATGACCTGTGTAGTGGTCACATGATAATACAATGCTGGAGGTAAGAAGAGTGAAGAAATCAGGCGATACCTTTTAGAGGCTGAGTATATTTGATGGTGAGCTTTCGAGAGTACTAGCTCTCTTCTTCAGACATGGTGTTATACAAGAAACTGAAAACTCACAGACTTTTTATACACAAAATACATGGACCTTCAAATGAACTTAAAATCTTTAAAATAACAAAATTCAATATAAGTAGAGCAGTTATTTACAACAGGTCAAGAAATAAACAATCTGGAAACTTGTGGGGCGTGATGGAGGGATCAGTGATTCTTGCTCTTATCTGTTTGCTATCAGGGTGTGATTTGTGACCCACACAGTTCATACATAGAGTGACATGAAACTGGCATGAATATTAAGTCCAAATTGCAGAGTTTGAAATTTTTGCATTAATTTATATTCCCATTCCCTGTCTCTTAAAATTTCCCATTAAAACCACAACCTGCAAATCTTTAATAGAGTGGTCTTCTCTGGAGAAATGTGCGGGCACTGGGAGATCTGTTCTGCTGTTGTTAATAGTGAATCTGTGTGAATTCATGCGCTGACTGTGAATGTGTGGCCTGTTCTCCACAGATGCTGACAGACATTATAAGACGTTGCTGGAGGTAGTAATACTGGAAGGTTCTGCTCCTCCATACGCTACTGTTACCTGGATACCAGGGTCACATGACCTGTGTGGTGTTCACATGATAAGACACTGCTGGAGGTAGTAATACTGGAGAAGTTCTGCTCCTCCATACACTACTGTTACCTGGATACCAGGGTCACATGACCTGTGTGGTGATCACATGATAAGACGCTGCTGGAGGTAGTAATACTGGAGAAGTCCTGCTGCTCCCTACACTACTATTACCTGGATACCAGGGTCACATGACCTGTGTGGTGATCACATGATAAAACTCTGCTGGAGGTAGTAATACTGGAGAGGTTCTGCTCCTCCATACACTATTGTTACCTGGATGCCAGGGTCACATGTCCTGTGTGGTGATCACATGATAAAACTCTGCTGGAGGTAGTAATACTGGAGAGGTTCTGCTCCTCCATACACTATGGTTACCTGGATAACAGGTGTCACATGACCTGTGTGGTGGTAACATGATAAGACGCAGCTGGAGGTAGTAATACTGGAGAAGTTCTGCTCCTCCATACACTACTGTTACCTGGATACCAGGATCACATGACCTGTGTGGTGGTCACATGATAAGACGCTGCTGGAGGTAGTAATACTGGAGAAGTTCTGCTCCTCCATACACTACTGTTACCTGGATACCAGGGTCACATGACCTGTGTGGTGGTCACATGATAAGACACTGCTGGAGGTAGTAATACTGGAGGAGTTCTTACTCAATAATCTACTGTTACCTGAATACTGGAGATCACATGAACGTCGGGGGTCACATTACTGTTTGGTCAATACAGTTAGGTCAGTTTCAGACCCTTGATGTTTTTCACAGCAGCTGGAGTCCTAACAAAGACCCTCAGGTTTGCCATTGCAATATGTCTATAAATAGATTGTCTGTCAATGTATTGCAACGAGCAATACCTTTCTGATGTTCTCAGTATATTTGGTCTTCTTTTTGATATTCCAAGGCATTCTAAAAGCAAACAGCATATCACATTTTGAAGTCCACTAATGGGGCTAAAAATAATTAAATAAAGGTAATTAGGGCTTGTTCACACGACGTTTTGGATCCGTTTTGGATGCGTTTTACGGATCCGTTTTTAACCTGCGAAAACTGGATGTAAACTGCATCCAAAAAGCGGATCCAAAAAACGCAACAGCTGATCCTTTTTGGATGCTAATTGGATGCGTTTTGCATGCGTTTTACGGATCCGATTTTTGGATCCGTTTTTTCAATGCTTTATTTAAATCAACCTATCAAACTGCAATTTAAATAAAAAATAACCTATAAATTTGACCAAAAAAAAAAAATTTTTTTTAAACCTTTTATTGTCAGCACCTGTACAAAACCCCCAAATATTTTAGAACCCGCCCTCCCCCTATTTTTTTTTTTAAATCAACCAATAGTTTTAAAACCCCCCCCCCATGAAAAATTTTAATAAAAAAATCAGTATAAACTAAATAATTTCTAAACAAATATTTAAAAAATTTAAATATATTTTAGTATCCAAAATTATAAAAATATATATATAATATATATATTTATTAATATATAAAAATGTACCATTTTTTTTTTAAATATACTATTTTTACAAAAATTTTATAATATTATATACATTTTAAATTTTGAAATAGAATTTATATAAAAAATATATATATAAACATATATATAAAATAAAACTTTTTATATACATTTAAAATATAAATATATATTTACAATCCATTTATAAACTAAAAAAACCCCCAAAAACAAATTTTAAAAATTTTTTAAATTTAAATTTAAAAATCCAATGCTTTTTTAAAAAACGGTTTCGTTTTTGGAAATCGAAAACGATCTAAAACGCCCCCAAATGAATCCCGGGCGCTTTTGCACCCCGCTTTGGGGATGCCAAAAGCGCACTCCCTTTTATTTCCTAGGGGGGTTTTTCTCCTTTCCCGAAAACCCAAAGAAAAATTGACTTTGTAAATTTTCAAAAAAGGTTTCCCCAAAAACGCATGCAAAAAAACCTTTCGGCAACCCCTCGTGTGAACAGCGGATGCGCTTTTCCCAAATTAAAACAATTTTTAATAAACCCCTGACAATTTCAGATCCGTTTTAAAGGGATTTTTTTTAAAAAGGGAAACCTTAAAAGGGATCAAAAAAAACGTCGTGTGAACAAGCCCTTAAAATAATAAAAAAAACAAGAACAACAAAAACAAAAATATTATTTCTACTACCCCAGAATATCTCATAAATTTTTTTTATTGTCCCGCAAAAAAAAAACCTTGTGTAGTTACATCGACAAAGCTGATATGACTTTTAAAATATTGCAACATAAAAACTATTTTCTTTTCCATTTAATGTGCTTTCACTGTGAAAAAGTGGTAGAAAAATCAAACCCCAAACATACATGAAATGTTGCTTTCTTTTAATGGTTGGAGCCAGCAGTTTACCTTTGGGACAGTAGATGGCCTGGAAGCACAGTAAAGAAAGGGGAAAAGAAGAATAAAAAAACCGGGGAAAAGAAGAGGAAACATTTTCGGAGAAGGGAAAAAGGGGGGGCCGGGCTATTGGCATTTGCGGGAGATAAAAGTTTTTTTATTTTGTGAAAACGAAAAAAATTGGGGGGTTTTAAACAGTGGAGTTTAACCTTTTCGGGGGACAAGCTCCCAGATTTTGAGACAAAAGGGAGACGCATGGAGACCAAAGGGGGGAGTTTTAAATGGGCTTCCACCAAAGATCATGTCAAAGGTACCTCCGTAACTCCAGGAGTAATTAAAAATGCCAAAAAGACTGTGGACCAAGGCTTCAGTTACTGTTCTTTTACCTTTTAAGATTCAATACATTCATTAAATCTCCAAAAGGTCCTGGCTTTCCCTTTTTGGACCACCTCCAACCCCCAGTTACTACTTTCTTCATAACCACTCCCTTTGAATAAAGGGAATTAAAGGCCCCTTTTGGTTAATTTGGGTCAAATAAATTTTTCAGGCAAAAAAAATAGAAACTGTTTTTAGTGCAAACCCCACCTATATTTCCCCCCACAGCAGCTTTCCAAAAAAAACTGTTAGGGAACCAAATACAGTTTAAAGGGCCCCATTCACACGGGTTATTTCTCCGCGGGTTGGCGCCGACCTCCCCCCGGGTTTCGCTGCAGTAAAGGCACCAATCCGTTTGGGGTAATTTCGGTAATCCCCGCTCTCATAGAAACAAATGGTTCCGTCGCTCCTCCCCCCTCGGGCGAATCTGCCGCGGGGGAAGAAAGTACATGAACATTATTTACCGGGGCGTATGCGCCGTAAACAATGCAATTTTCCCATGGGGCCGGGGGGGCGGGGGGCCCCCCGCCGCCCCGGCCCCGCCCCCATCCCCCCCCCTTTTCAGCCGGATTTGTGACGCAAAACCGGCTTTACAAAACCGTCGGAAAAAAGCCGTGTGAACACGGGCCCAAAAGCCCCAGGAAAATTTCAGACAAATAAAAATTTTCCATAACCATTTAGTGTGTTCCCCCCCAAATGAATAAAAACCCGACTTTATTTCAAACAAAAACCTTTCCCCTGAACCTATTGTGTCCCGATTTCTTTTTTTAAAGGGGTTTTTTTTTCCCCGAAAAAAATTGACTGGGGAAATTTTTTTTAAAATTAAAAATTTTAAAAAGCATTTTTACCATTAAAACATTAATTTAAAAAAAATTTCACCGTTTTTGTTTTAGCTGCCCTTTAATTTAACCATTGTTTACAGCTATCCCCCAGGGGTACGACCCCGAGACGAAGCTCCCTCATCCTTTGGCCCCACAAGCCCCGACATCACTTTTTCCCCTTCAGGTTTCGGGCACCTCTTTCCCGTCTCCCCGTACTCCTTATAATAAGTCCCAAAAAGGCAAAAAAAATAAAAAAGAAGGGCCTCAAAGAGGTTTGTCATTTAAAAAAGAGAAATTTAAAAACCACAGGTTTTTTGGTTTTCCCGCCGGGATTTGAAAAACCCGGGGCCCCCTTAAGCCCGGGGGCAAAAGTTTTTAAACCCCGAGCTACAATGGGGAGCTACTTTTCAGTTCTGTACATAAACAGACCTTTCTTTGACTAGAGAGAGGAATGGCCTGGTGATGTCATCCTGCTGGGTCACATGATATGTAATTCAAACAAATCACACACGCCCCCTTCTGAGCACATAGAGCTGAAGAGCTGGATGCAGGAGCTATGAAATGAGATAGTGGAAAAACCCCTTTAAGCTTCTGAGATGTATGTGGTGGCAAAAATATAGTGGATTTTCTGGGTTTGGTTTTACTTTTTTTGCCAAAATGAGCTTGTAAATAGATTATATATATCCTGAATGTTACCACTATAAGATCTCATTGATGTCACAAGAAATAAGCATTCATACAGGTAAGACGAAGGAAAAATTTAAACTTACAGCACTCTGAATGGGGCAACTGGAAACTGAAAAAATCCTGTGTTACAAAGAGTCAAATTAAGCTCCATTCTGAAAAGGTTAACATGAATGTTTTCACAAATGGAAATGGTACTAAAAATGATCAGTAATGGCCGGGTGACATCTTAAAATCTGATTGCTGAGCTTCAACATTTTTCTCAGTTGTAAGTAAATTGACCCCTGTAGTTATGTAGTCGAGGCTGGCATCATCTATAATCACTGAAATAATGACCTTTTTAAAACCTAAATTTTAATAGAAATTCTTAAGATGTCCTTTTACAGAACTGACTTAAAAAGTCAAAACCGACTTTAAATATCCAAGCTACTTATTAAAGGAGCTATCAATGTGTCACCTTCTCATCCAAAACACATACAGAGTAGGAAATTTGTCAGGACCTATTATAGCATTTCCATTTTCAATACCACATAAAGTGATGCATATAAATATGAGTATAAGTACAGAACATACCTTTCTTCATCTTGTACTGTCAGATTCTTTTACTCACCAATTCAGTCCTGAGGCAAAGCTTCTTCCAGGGTATTTCCAGGACTCTTTCAGGGTTTCCACTGTAGTTCCCCAAGGGGAAAAACCCCTAGCCCTTTTCCCCCCTTATTCTTTCCCTTAGTGGGGGTACCCACCCCAAAAAAGGGGGCACTCCTCATTTGCTTATAACCTACTTTTTTAAAAGTTTGCCCCTATTTTTTAAATTAAAATTAAAACGGGGAAAACCCCTAAAAACCAAAAAAATATGCAATGATGTGCCCAGTGATCTCTAGGGAAAAGGGTAGGTTTTTTAGCAGTGGGGAAAGTCACTTTTTTTTCGGGGCGGTTTCCGCAAAGGGGGGAAATTTAAATTTGGGGGAATAAAAAGGCTTTCCGTAGGGAACTAAATTTGGAAAAACCCTAAAAGAGCCCAAAAAAACCCTTGGGAAAAAAAGCAATTTCATAAAGGTATGACATGGGGAAAGTGGAACACTTGTTAGTTTTTTTTTTAGAAAAGTAGTTTGGATTTCAAAGTGGGTTTTTGATTTTTTTAAGTTCGGTTCTGTTAAAAAGAAAATTTTTAAGAATTTTCTTTTAAAAATTTTGGGTTTTTAAAAAAAAAGTGCATTATTTCAGTGATATATATTTATTTTGGCCCTTTTAAATCGACTTTTGGGGGTTTATTTTGGATATTTTTTTGAGGTTGGTATCACCCAAAGGGAAAAAAAATGAAAGCGAAATTTGTTTGGTTTTAAACATCTGTGTAAAGGGGTTTTTTTTAAAAGAGGACACTTAGGAATCTGTTTTACAAAAATGTCCTTCCAAAAAACACACAAAATTTTTTAAAAGTGTTAGCATATAGGGGCAGTATAATGATTTGGGTTTCCCTTTGCTTTTATATTGATAAAAAAGTTAAAGGGGTTCTCAGGCATGTAAAAAATTATTTCCAAAATTTTTCTGGCCCCAAACCCTTTGTGCCGTACAACCAAAACTAAAATTGGGGGAGACGGAAAAATGGGGAACGTCATCAATTTAACATTTAGTATAGGTTGTTTTGTGATATTGTTTGCCAAAAAATTTTGGGAACCCACAAAAAACCCCCCAGTGTTTAAGGGAGTCCTTTTCCCATTTCTGATATTTCTTTTTTAGTAAATACCTGTGTGCCCTGCAAAATAATTCTAAAGGCATCTTCTCTAAAAAAACGCTGTAGTGCTTTTTCTCTTTTATTACTAAAAATGTAGCTGGGTGTTCCCCAATTCCAGTTCCGGGTGTGCCCCGCACACACTGACTTTTTGCACTGATTAAAAACAATGTAAAGACTATGCAGGACACCCCCCCAAATTTGGTAAGCCCCCCCCAGCGGGATAATCGGGATGACTTTCTTGGACAGGGGGGGGGGGAAAATCAAAAACATTTTGGTGGCCCAAAATAAAAAAATTTTGGGACAAAAGTTGCGGCCCAAAACCTTTTGAAATTTGTTGAAAAAATGTCTAAAATTTTTGATGAAGTTTTTGTACCCTAAATCACAAACTGCTTAATAACCCTTTTGGGACGGGCATCTGCCATGCCAAATTTTAGGGTTTAATAGACACTGTGCAGCTGGTGTGGTTTTTTATGTGGGAGAGGAGAAAAAATGCCCTTGCTGCCATCCCTTTCGTTTGCTGCAGTTTGACAGAGCCCTGTTTTTTCCCCTAAATGTTTTCCCCCCCCATTTCCCCCCTTTTTCCCCCGGGGTTACTCTCTTGGGGCCCCAGAGAAAAAATCCAGTACCCCCCTTTTAATTTTTTTACTAAACCACAGTCGGGTTTAAACCCCCCTTTTTTTGGGGACTTCACTGGGGGGCCTTTTAAATCTCTGCATGGCGGGGGGTTTGTCCCCAGTTGAGTACCCTGCTGCCTGCAGAGATGCTGGGGCTGAGAGCAAGCTGTGAGCTCCTCTTATCTTCCCAGCCCACCCCGTTTGGGGTCCTGCCATGGGGGTCCCTTCTTGCTTTTTCAGAGGGGAGCGGCGGGTTTGAACAGTGAAAATGTTTAGCCCCTTTTTTTTTTTTTTTCTCTTTGCCTGTACACTCTGGCCTTTTGGGCTCGGGGCCCAAAATTATTATTACAAAGATTTGACCCACAGGCCTGAGTTTGATACACCTGGTCTAAGAGGAATAACAGGTGGACCACACAACATGGGAGGTTAAAGGGAAAAGGGAAGTTTTTAAAAATTAATTTTGGGGAAAAACACTAGTATTTACAAAAAAATTAAATGTAGGCTGGCCTCGGATCCCTTTTTAAGAAAGTAGTTCCAGAATATCATTATGTTTTTTTGGAGAAAACCCAATTTTTTTGGGTACGGGTGCCCCGCATTGAAAATGGATGCTACCAGAACAGACCCTGTTCTTTGGGATTTCAAAGATACATGCATGTTTTTTATTGCAAAGAATATAGTGGGAGATAGGAGTCGCTTCTCTTAAAGTGGTTGGGTTTGGTAAAAAATTTTTTTAAAAGTTTAATGGTGAAGGGCTGGGGGAAAAATAAGAAAAAAAAAAATTCAGCTTTGCACTCCTGGTCCCTCACCATTCTCCTTGTTTCTGCCTTTATCTCTAGATACCTCCTCCTCAGGCAATCTACGCTCATCACAGGACCTTTTTCTCTGTCTCCCTTGTCACTCCTAAACAACCATCTTCAAGTTTATCCCTGCCCCCCCATCCCTTGGAAATTTTTCATTACCCCAACCACTTCAAACCCCCTTTTTAACCCTTTTAACTAGTTTCAAAAGCAACGTGAAAACCCAACTCTTCCGAATAGCCTACAACCTACAGTACCCCTGCTGCCATTATACAATGATACAGACATCTCCATCCCTCCCCTCCTCTCTCCCCCTTCTGCATTGGAGCATATACCGTAGTGGGCAGGGTCCTCTCTCCTTCCACATCAGTGTGGTACTTAGGGTTCGTGTGGGTGTCCGGTATAATGTAGCTGAGCCCCATTGGAATTTATGGCGCTCTAAAATAAAAATAATAATAATTTTGGTTGGTGCTGAAAGTACTGTCACCGTTGTATTCTCTAACTGGCTTCAGTGGTCAGATTACATTGCTCATTGTCACTGTTCAGAAGTCAAGGTTTAGAAAAGGTTTGTTTTGGGGAATATAAAATTTTCTGCAAAGCCTCAGACTACAGCAATGATTTCCCTTGGGGCCAAGACAACGAAATGGTAAGAGGACCGGGGGGCATCGTGGGTCGAACACCTTTTAAGTATTTAGTTGTTTTTTAAAATTATTTAAATAAGCAGTGCATGCGAATTACGGGGTTGGGTGGGGGAGGGCAAGATGGCTTAGAAATGGGAAAAATCTCTCCTTAGGGAAAGAACCCAAAAAATTGGTTGTGTGAGGTTTAAAATTGCCATTTGACCCACTGACTGTTTTGCATAAAGCAAAGTCTTATGGGAAAAGAGCTGAGGAGCTCCACAGCGCACTCTATTGGATTTTTTATTGACAAAAAATGCCCTAACAAAATCACAACCAAAAAATAACAATGGAATACTCCCAAATCATATAACTAACAAAAATAGAAAAAAGGAGCTTCATCCACCACCAAAAAATATCAAAAACCCCTTTATTTAAATCTTTTTTAAAAAAACTCACAACTTACAAAAGACCCATTTTAAAACAAAAGGCCATTACAATAAGTGTAAAAAACATATGGGGTAATAAATATAAGTGGGGTTCCATAAAAAGGGGGAATTACAATATGAAAAATATCCCCAAATGTACCTTTTAAAGGGGATAGTTTCAACCTACACCATAAATAGGACAAATTTCGCTACTATAGAATTTGGAAAAATTTTATTAGTAAATACAACAGGGGTAGCTCAAAAATCATAAAACATTGTAATGAACATATATGCAAACGCCCTTTTTTTTAAAAGTTTTTTAAAAAAAAACCCAACATTGTAAAAAGAAACCCCCTTTAAATTCAACTACAGCAGTGTTTTGGGGGTATTTGCCCCCCCTCATGCAATGTGAATTTAAAGGGTTTGGCTTTGGGAAAAGGCCACCTTTGCTTTATGCAAAACATCATTAAGGTCTGAATGCAAGTAAAATTCCACAAACCCCCACCGTTTTTTTTGGTTCTCTCCCCCAAGGAGAATTTTTCCCAAAACAAGGAAAAACAGCAAAAAAAAAAATGTAAAAACCCTTCCTGGATATCCAAAAAAAAAAAAAAAAAAACCTTTTGTGCTGGAATTACCTTCCATACATATACCTGCTCCGACTTACATACAAATTCAACTTAAGAACAAACCTGAAGTCCCTATCCTGTTCATAACCCAGGGACTGTCTGTATTTAGTAATATTTGATTTCGAAAGTATTGTCTTGTGTTTACTACAGGGCTGCATCTATGGTGCTATAGAATATATTATTATACATGGCACCTCACTGGTCACTGACTCTATATTTTTAACCAGCATAATGTAGCTGTGGCAGCCCATTACATCCTGTTTTAGTGCTTAAGAGAAGTATGCTGAGTCGAGCAGTCTGGTGCATCATTATTGAAGCATTAAGACAGAGCTGATCTTTTGGAGTAAATTGTTGGTTCGTTGACAGTGTGTCATGACAGGGCATTAGTCTGCTCCATCCTGGCCAAAATTGAATTACGCCATGGAGTCATAATTTCCACTAACATTCAACTGTGAATGGTTAGCACATGTTTAAATATAGTCCTGGGTGATGTCATCTTACATTTTTTTTCTCATTATTGTCACTGAGCTCCATCTTATTCATTTGATTTTGAGCGGTTCGTAAAATGACCGTTCATCAGTGTATGCAATCAGTAGGCTGGCAAGGACGAGGGAACAGAGTATGATCACGGGATTAGACTATACAAGGTTTGTATGTAGTCTGTAACAATGGCTACACATAGATCTGCATTGGAGCTGTAGACACAAAATAGTAGATTTACTTACTGTTTTGGCAATTTAGTTGCAAAGTTATCTTTATTTTAGATGCATTGTGGAAGCAAAAATTTTGATTTGAAGGGTTGAAATAACTTAGTTTTCAATAATATGTGTAATATCATTGTCATTGACCAAGACCATCAAAATGCTAAAGAGCATGGAACGGTGAAGCAAAAGTAAAAGTATTCCACTAATGGGAATTGAAGGATTTTCCCATCTGGCTGCTTAACAGAGGCTGCGCTTAAGGCTCCCACTTCCTGTTCAGGCTGTGGGCGGTTCTACAGCACCGACTGACATTTCAGCTCTGCCATTCCTAACTGAGCCTGGTAGAAGGACATTGGTGATGAAGTGGTTTTAATAGCAGGATACAAAGTGGCTGATAAAACGCAGCAGGGAGTGACATCACCATCCTGGCCAGGGTTTTAGAGCAGAGAGAGGTGATTGGCAGCCTAGAAAACCTTTTGTAAATGAGCAGGATAAAAACTGCTCTAGCTCTGAAAGAAAGCAAAATCAGAACTGATTTGTCAAGCTCTGTGAGGGAGCTGAAACGTCGCTCTTTTGAGCATGGAGGAATAAACTACCTTATTGCTTGAATGCATTTTGGAGTGCCGTGGACTTTTTTTCACTCTGTATTTTGGAACCTCTTGTATCGGCAGCTTTTGCTGCTGGCACCCTCCTTCTAATTTTTCAAGTAGTTCTTTGGAGTGCTGCTATTTTTATATTTTATATATATATATATAAAATATATATATATATATATATATAATATATATATATATAATATATATATAAAATAAAAAGCAGGCAGCACCTCACTAGCAAAATGAAGAATGGGTGCAATGCTGGTATAAATCCCATCACGGATTCAGTAACAAAAAAAGGAAAACCGCACGCACTCACAAATTTAAAAAATGAAAAAAAGTTAGTGCTTTATTTCATGTCCAATAGGCAAAGGCTCTGTGTGAGCCGAAACGTTGCCTATTGGACATGAAATAAAGCGTAACTTTTTAAATTCTTTTAAATTTGTGAGTTCGAGCGATTTTTTCCCTTTTTATATATATATATATAAATATATATAATATATATATATAAAAATATATATATATATATATATATTTATATATATATATACAGTCTAAATAGAAAAACTCGGGCAGTAGCGCTCAGAGGTAAAGTGAGTCATGCACTATTGGGCTGGATCAGTGTTAGGTTAATTTATTTAAAATTTAAAAAAACACATACAAAATATAAAATCAATAACCCTAGGTTATAGATTTTATATTTTGTATGTGTTTTATTAATTTTAAATAAATTAACCTAACACTGATCCAGCCCAATAGTGCATGACTCACTTTACCTCTGAGCGCTACGCCCCAGTTTTTCTACTTAGACTGTATCTATTCACCACGAGACTTCAAACATGGGAGTCGGGACTGCGGAGCTGCCGAGGTTAAGAGCTCAAACCTGAGAATTTATGCTGATATGAAGTTGTGCCTCTGGTTTAACGCACAACATGAGGAGGTGAGCAAAATTGCATTTTTTTCATAAACCCCGTCCTAAAATAATTCACATTGTGCCCTTCTCTGTTTCTTTTTTTTTTTATATTATAACTATTATATTTATATATAAAACTAATATATATATAAAATATATATATATATATATATTTTATATTAAAAATATTATAAAATTTTAAAAGAAATTATTTTTTTGAAATTTTATATAAAATTTGATATTTGATATTTTAGATATGCACGTCACACTTTTTCATTTGCAAAAATGTAAAACATACCAAATTCATACCCCCATTAGCACTCCAGGGGATTCTATCCCGCTGTAATCTGTGCCTTTGGAAAATATTTGGCTGGAGGAACATCAATAGGTGCTGCCAGGAGGCACTGTACACTTGTTTAACCCTGGTACCGGGTTGTTCAGTGCTTCAGGAGTCACTTAATAATGTTCCTCCAACCAAATATTTTCCACAAGGACAAATTATAGTAGGATTGCTCCCAATAGACTGAATGGTGTGATGGATTCTCAACATCACAACAATAGTCCAGCACCCAACAGCTCCTTACCCTGCTTTATATTGATCTTCACCAGGCCACATTAGTGTGCTATAGTCGACATCTTGGATTGGGAGCAGGACATCTGCTACTCTAAGGGGTACCATGTGTTGTGCCTCGCACAACACATACATGTTAGTAGGCTACAACTTCCATTAACAATTAATTGTACTATACAAGGACGGCACCTCCCCACTTTCCTTTTCTCTCACTCTGCATCCACACCTTTGAGATTGGTTTCTAGGCAGTGTCGGACTGAGGTTCATAGGGCCCACAGGTGGAGTTGTCTAGGGGCCCACCAACTGAGCCTTTATGGGCCCACCGGTAGAGTTTATTTTAAGGGACCACCCTAAAGCTACTGTAAATGACTGCATTGCTTCTTTATACTCGCTTCTTGCTTTCTGCCTTTCTATCTATGCTTTTTTTGCCTCCTTCTGATAATGTATATGCGTAAAAAACCATTCCAGGTCTACCATGCTCAGGGGCCCACCGGGGGTTTCCCCAATTCCCCGGTGGGCCAGTCCGAGCCTATTTCTAGGTTTTACATAGTATATAATATATTACCATTGAGGTAGATTTTATTCAATTGGAGGCAAAGACGTCATCTAAAACTACAAATCTAATTTGTCTTCTTGATGATGGGTGGCAAAAAAATGGTTTTCCTACTAATAACACCTATCACATACACAGGCCCAATAATAAATGTCTGATTGCTGGTGGCCCCACTGCTAGGACCCCCACAATCACTAGAATGCTGCATCTGGCCCCTCCATTCCACATTTATGGGGCCAATAGACACAGTTGAACACTGCATTTGAACTTAGTCAGTCCGAAAGACTATGAATGAAGCTATTTGAATTTATGTCATGAGTTTGGGACCCTGTGTTAGAGTGCCTGAGGGGGCCAAAGGCTCCGTTGTCATATAAGCAGACACTTATATGGTACATAGTAGGTAGGGGACCTGTTACAGACCTTGCATTGGAATCCAGGAGTTTTTTGTTATGACTCTACACATACAGTAGAGGCCCTATAAGTAAAGGGACCCATAACCATCTGATGGTAAATTTGCACATCAGTAAATAACTAAGTAGAAAGAAGTTTTATGACGAGCTCTCAACAAGTCCTCTTCTTGAACTTGTGCCCCTGTTCTTTATCTACCCACCCTATATACTGTATACATGGGCGTAACTATAGCCATAGCAGACATAGAAGCTGTTATGTGGCACAGAGGTTGAAAGGGCCCCAATCTGCTATCCAGTAATACTATGTGGGGTCTCTGATATACGGCGGGTCTTATTTTATAAAATTATTAATTGCAAAAAAAATTATGCTGCTGCTTTGGTTTTTATCATCAAGATGGAAAGGGACCCCGTTATTTTTTCTATGGGGCCCTATGAATTCTAGTTACGCCCCTGACTGTATATATAAATATGTTAAGTATATCATACTCCCTCTATGCTCTCTGCTTGTGTACGTGTGTTTTTTCATGGAAGCCTTGAATTACAGAAGCAGGATCAACAGAGTTGAAGGGTCATTAATAGTGTTGAGCGATTATTATCGACAATGTTGAAATCGGCACGGTTTTTATGTTGATCGGATTTTTTAGATCACGGGATAATTTAGGTTAAAATCTGTGATCTCTATTAATATCGTTGCCATTTTCAGTGCTTCCTGTCCTTTTGGCGGCCAGAAAATCAGCTTAGAGAATAGAGAGGGGTGAGCTGTGTGTGCGACGTCTGACTGGGATGTGTATGGTTGCGATTGGTGGAAAAATCACATGACTCGTTTTAACATCGAACAGCCCTTCCTGTTCTGCTCAGTGTCTCTCGGTCTTCCATAGGAGTTAGGACGTGCGCTATGCCTTGTCCACACCGCTCAGCAAAACAGCTCAGAAACAGCTCCCAGCAAAACAGCTCAGCGAAATTGTTCTATTTGATCACAAGAGCAGCTTTACTTTTGCTGTGAACATTAGAACATAGGTAGATTGAGATTTGAGATATAGGTAGTTAGGCTGAGAATTTTTAGAGGAGCATCTCTAGCCCTGTAAAGTCACGGGGGAAGCGGGAGGGGGGGGGGGGCGCGCGCGGGCCATCACAGACAAGGCTTCTTTAGAGGAATAGTGGATATAGTTCAGCGAGACTTAGTTTTAGACATTGCATTGCAAATGGTTTTTATTAACAGTTTTCTGTTGAAATATTAACTTGTATGTTGGCGCCTTGTACTTATATTAGGATTACAGATCTTTTCTAGCAACTGCAGGTCTATTTGTTAGGTGCAAACTCCACTTTTCTTATCCGTATACATTCCAGTACGTGTTTTTTCCACTTTTTGCCAGTCCAGCTATGTTGATTGAGTCACCTTGCACATAAATTTGAATCTACAGCCATTTTGTCGTACCGCAGGTGTATTTTTTAGGTGCATTGAAATAACGTTTATTATCCGTTTATACATTTAGATACGAGTTTTTTCACTTTTGCCCTAGTTCAGCTTTGGTTGATTAGAGGCACCGTGCACTTAAATTTCCAATACAGCACTTTTGTCGTCACGCAGTGTATTTTTCGGTGCAAAAAAATACCGTTTATGATCCGTATACATTTCGATAGGTGTTTTTTCCTTTAGGGAGACCAGTTTGTTGCTAGAGGCACCTTGCATTTGAAATTTCCAATACATGCAATTTTGTGTCACCGCAGGTGTATTTTTAGGTGCAAAAAATACGGTTTGATTATCCGTTATACATTTCCGATACGTTTTTTTCCACTTTTGGGCGGGCCCGCTTTGTTGATCGAGAAACCTTGCAATTAAATGTCCATATTCGCAATTTTTGTCGTCACCGCCAGGTGTATTTTTAGGTGCAAAAAATACCGTTTATTCCGTTATTACATTTCAGCTAGTGTTTTGTTTTTTTTCACTTTTGCCCAGTCCAGGCTTTGATTGATAGAGGCACCTTGCACTTAAATGTCAATACAGCACTTTTTGTCCGTCACTGCAGGGTGTATTTTTAGGTGCAAAAATACCCAGATTATATCCGTATACATTTCAGATAGGTTGTTTTTTTCACTTTTGGCAAGGCCAGCTTTGTGATAGAGGCACCTTGCAGCTTAAATTTCATACAGCCAATTTTGTGTCATGCAGGGGTATTTTTTAGGATGCAAAAAAATTACGTTTATATCCGTATACATTTCAGATACGTGTTTTTTTTTCCACTTTGCCAGTCCTGCTTTGTTGATAGAGACATGGTGGGTTTCCATCCTATTTTAAAAAATGTGTTTTTCTTGAATTAAAATACTACAAACTTGCATGTTTACACTATAGTACAAGAGAGGTACAGGAAGAACTTGACCAGATTGTAGGTTATTCAGAGGACATGGAGTATGAGCATGGCCAGAGAAAAAGCAACCGAGAATTTTCCAGCCCGTTGGTATAAATGGAGGGAAAAAAGCATGCCAGATAAAGGGCACCTGGGTGGCACAGGCGCGTTTTAACCACCGTATTTTCAAGTGAAGTCAATTGGTCCGCACTCATACGGAGGGCAAGCGCTCTACCCATAGTTTGACTGTGTACTGAGGTAGCTCGGAGGTCTTACCTACCATTCTGCTTCCGCACTCGCTTCAGCACGACGGTTTTCGTTGTGCGTCATAAGGGATTTTTACCTTGTTAATAGAAGACGGACGGCGCCTGGGCTTCACCGCACCCACCGTAACTCCGGGAGCCTGGCAGCTGAACTGCGTGTTAATAGTGACAGACGCTAGGCCTGGGCTCTCACCGCACCACTGTAAATCTGGCCCTTTCAGCTGGACCTCCGTCTGTTAATAGATGACAGATGCTAGCCTGGGTCTCACCGCACCCACTGTAGTCTGGCCTGGTAGCTGGACTCCGTGTTTACAGATGGCTGACGGGAGCAACTGGCTCTCCCCGTTAGGGGCCATCACGGAGAGGATCAAATTTCTTCTAAAAAATCTGATTTTGAAAAAAGGTGATTTCTGTGAGGGAAAGTAGTGTCAAAAAGAGGCACAAGGGCTGGACACAAATTGCACAATTTGAGGTTAAAATTTCTTGGGGCTGGATTCATATGGGGGGGAGGTCGCATCAATTTGGATCTCAGGGAATCTGTCCCTAATCACTGAAGAAGGATTTGGTAAGGAAAATAATGAAACCATTGAATTGATTGGCTGAATCACTCTTCTGAAGCCAGGAGGCAAAATGTCTTCTCAATAAGAAGTGTTTTGGGGATGAATGAGGAAATTGTTTATTACTTATGGGGTGTGCGGCGAATTAACACATCTACACGTTTAACCCCTTAAGACCTTAGACGTATCCATACGTTCCAGGCGTTTGGGGGTTCACGCACCTGGAAGTATGGATACGTCTGAGGGATCGCGGCGAACTCTAAGCAGAGTTCGGCGCGATCGGTGGGGGTGTCAGGTGTATATTTACAGTGAACATCCCGCAGCGTCGGCCCCGGACCCGCGATCACTCCGGGAGTGGAGGGGCGGTTAACCCCTTAATTATCGCGACATCGGGTCGTATAAACTAAGAGAGAGGCAGGAAAAAGGAGATCGCTCCTCCTGCGTATATGTCGGCGGCAGCAGCGCACGGATCAGGCGATCCGTGCAGTTCCTGCCGTCTGACAGACAGCACGGAAGGCAGAGAATGCCTTCCGGGTTGTCTGAGACGTCACGATGCCCGGCCGTGCCTTGTGGGAATGACCCGGCATCGTGACTGACAGTTGTCATAGGAACCAGTCATTGCAACAAGCTTTGCATGATTCTATGGGATGAGAGATCTAAAGATCTCTCATCAAATCCCCTATGGGGAAAAGAAAAATAAAAAATGTGGAAAAAGTGAAAAAAGTTTAAAAAAAAGTGGAAAAACAAGTAAAACACAAACAACGAAAAATTAAAATAAAAATACGTGAACCGCCCTTTTCCCCTTTACAACGTGGCCAATCGCCCCAATAAAAGATCAAAATAAATAACGTACCCAATATTTGGTATCGCCGCGTGCATAAACGGCCTGCCCTATAAATTGTCATGTTGATTTACCCCGTCCGGTGAACGCCGTACGTTAAAATGGAATAAAAAGCGATCAAAAACTCCTAGGAAACGCCACAACGTTGTACCAATTAAAACAGAATTTCATACCGCAAAAAAAATATTACTTACACAGCTCTGTATACGGAAAACTAAATGTATAGTCTCAGAAGCTAGCGAATGCATAAATATTGTTTTACCACACTAAAACACTTTTCTTTTTTTTTTTTTCAAGTGCTTCCACATAAAAAAAACTATATAAGTAGGGTATCGCCATAATCATTAGCGGACCAAAGAGTAAAGCTAACTTATACGGATAAAGCACGGTGAAGCCCTGTTAAAAATAATAATAAAAACACGACTTGGAATTGCGTATTTTCTTCACCCCTGGCTCCAAAAAATGGATTTAAAAGCGATTCATAACGCTTGTCCCCCAAAATGGATACTAATAAAACGTCAACTCATCTCGAAAAACACAAGTTCCCTACACAGCTCCCAGCACAGAAAAATTTAAAAGTTATGGCTCTCCGACTTATGGCGATGCAAAAAAAAACGTATTTTTCCGGTTGTATAAAAAGTGTTTTTATTGTATAAAAGCAGTAAAACATAAAAAAAGATCAAATTGGGTATCGGTTTGTATCATATTGACTGCTGAGTAAAGCTTACCATGTCATATATACCGTAAGTGAGCGCTATAAAAATAAAAATAAAAAAACACTACCAAGATTGCTGTATTTTGTTCAAAACATCTCAGAAAAAAACTTAATAAAAAGTTGAACATAAGCAACATATGCACGCATAATGGTACAATAAAAACTTCACATCATTCCGCAAAAAACAAGCCCATGCAAGCTCTGCACACAGCAAAATAAAATAGTTTGGCTGTCAGATAGGACAACATAAAAAAACACAATTTTTTTATTATAGACGTATTTCTACGGTATAAAAGTATAAAACAGAAAAACTATATAAATCTATATCATTGTTAATGGTACCGACCCCCATAGTAAAGTTATCCAATCATTTACACTTGCACGCGGCAATGCTGTAAAATTTAACTCAGAAAACAATTGATGACGAACTGGTTTTTCCCCCCATTTTCATAAGCCCAATGCTAAAAAAAAAACTATGAACACTGTGTGCTAAAATTGCACAGTACACACCTAGATGAGATCCTGATGGGTGTTGAATCAAAATGGGGCGACTTCTGGAGGTTTTGCCTGTTCTGTACTTTGGGGGCCTTTCAATTGCGACATGGCCCCACCAAAATCTGCGTTCCAAAAGCAAAATAGACTCCCTCCGTATACGCCCTGCCATGCGCCCACCACCGCAGTTGAACCCACATGTCGGGTTATTGCCACATTGGAAGAAATTTCTTAACAAAGTTTTAGGGTTCTTTTTTTCCCGGATTCCTTGTATATTGAAAATTTTAAGCTAAAAATTTTCAGATTATTTAAAAAAAAATTTTTTTTTTTTTTTTCACAGCCTTTTTGCTAAAAAAAATTTGTGAATCACCGGGGGGTCTATATACTCAATGCACCCTGGAAAATATTTTTTAAGGGGTGTATTTTCCCTATGGGTTTATTTTGGGGTGTTTATTTAAATTTTGGGACCTTGGGTGTCCCCCAAAACCCGAAATGGCGCCCCAAATAAAAACTATTGAAAATGAGACCAGATTGGTAGGTGCTCCCCCATTTGGGGTTATGGTTTTAGCCAAAAAATGCCCCCAGGGGCCAAATTGGGATATCTCTAAAAAAGGCAGACCTGGGGGGAAATTTATATTTAAATTGGATTTACCAGTCAATTTTCGTTTCCGTGAAAATGGATAAATATTGAAAATCTGCAAAAAAATGAAATTTTGAAATTTCCTCCCACTTTGCTTTAATTTCTGTGAAAATTTTAAAAGGGGTTTTCAATTTCCCAAATGGTTGTAAAAGTTAAGGGGTTAGTTTCTTAGATGGTTTATTTTTGGGGGTATCTAAAAATGCAGGCCCCTCAAAGCCCTCAGAATGGAGTGGTCCCCAAAAAAATGTATATTGCAAAAATTTTTTAAATTTTGAGAAATTACTACTAAATTTCTAAGCCCTCAAAAAGTCGTAAAAAAAAAAAAAGGGCATTTAAAAAAAGTGCCAACCTTAGTGGCATTGGTAATGTGGGTTTTAAACTATTTTTTGGTGAAAAAAATTATTGTCTTTCACGCAGAAATTTTGCAACTTTTTAAAATCGCCAATTTTTTCCCAAATTTTCAGAAATTTATATTTCACAAACAAACAAGGATTGTATGGATAAAAAAATTCTTACTAACTTAAACAAAATGTGCACGAGAAAACAATTCTC
>JAODAL010047768.1:0-29597 GCA_025379985.1 Phyllomedusa bahiana | reverse complement strand
CAATAATGCATAAAAATTAAAAATCTGCAAAAAATTGAAATTTTGAAATTTCTTTTCCACTTTGTTTTAAATTTTCGTGAAAAACCAAGGGTTTTAAATAAACTTCCTAAATTCGGTTTGAATATTTTGGGGGGTTTATTTTTAGATGGGGTCTTTTGGGGTATTAACAACGGGTCAATAAAAGTCACTTAAACGGGAACGGGTCCCTAAAAATATTATATGCAAATTTTTTGAAAATTTGAAAATTACTACAAAAATTTAAAGCCCCCTAATGTCAAAAAAAAAAAAAAACACATTTAAAAAAATGACCCCAAACTACAGCAGCATATGGTAGATGCTAGTTAAAAAACTATTTTGAGGGGAAAATATCTGTCTAAGCAGAAATTTTGAAGTTGAATTGGAAATTTTTCATTTTTTACGAAAATTTATATTTTTCACAAAAAAAACAATCATTTTTTGGACCAAAATTTCTTACATCTTATAGCACAAGTCAGAGAAAACAACTCTGAATCACAGGGGAGGTTAAAGTGTCAAAAAGTTATTCTCACTAAAGTGACACATGCGTTTTCAAAAATGGGCTCTGTAGAGAGGCCAAAAACGGGCCCCGGGCTAAGGGGGTTAAAAAAAGGTCTCTCTTTTGTGCCAATAACATTATAACACTTCATTGGATTAAAGATATTAACTTTTTGTAAGAAAAATTAAATGGAGAAAGTTTTTTCATGAAGCAGAATTGCAGAATGCAGGGAATATGGAATTGAAATGGTTCTTTCTGGAGTGAGAACTCGCAAAAAATCCCCAAAAGAGGAGGAACAAAAAATAGTAAAGGCCCCTTTTACCATCTAAACCCTGAATAAAAAAATCCACCCCCTAAACCTTTCCCCAGCATTTTGATTCACCCCTGAATGGGTTGAGAGTGAATTGAGATTTTTCACCCTGGGTGACTTTTAAAATAATGTTACAAAGGGTGGGGTGGCTTTAAAATCCTTGGAATCAAATCAAAAAATTATTATAAAACCTCGTGGAGGCAATGTCGTAGCTTGATAGAGAAATGTATAAGGACATGTTTTGAAAATTTTTGAAGTAAAAACGGGTTATAAGTTTTGAGAGCAACCCCCTGTAGATTCAAAAAAAAGACTTATGGAAATAGCAAAAAAGCGGGGGAAAAACATGAAATTAGCAAGAAAATTATTTTCATTGTACCCCGTTTTTCCGAGGATTGCCATTTTTTAGGGATGCTAAAGTCCAAAAGGGGACTCATCCCACTCAAGGGGAGACCCATAGTTTCGGAATCGACAACCCACCAGAAGCAGGAACATATGGGGACAGGTTTTTAAAGAAAATTTGTTGTCAATTGCCCTTTATGTTAAGACACCATGGACCTCCTTTTGAATTTGGAGGACTGTACTCGGGGAAAAGGGTTTTTTTTGGGGAGCATTGTTTGGGGGGGCTCTCTATTCATCAATTCCCCATAATAGGATCGGGCAATAAATATTTCCTGGATTCACGGGTTTACAATTCCTTGCACATAGTGACTTTTTTGGGATTTGGTTGTTTTTCAAAAACACAGGAAATTACTTCCTTTTTGATGGCAAAATCTACCACCAGTCAGGGCAGGCGATGGGGAAGCCCTTGTGCTCCCACACCCCCAAACGTTTTTCCTGGGCGGGTGGGAGAGGAGGGGTTGTTTTTTCCCAGATTTGGAAGAATTTACATCAAAAATTTGCTGGGTTGTTTTATCGATATATTTTCATCCTTTTGGAGGGGCCCATGTGGGGGAATTCAGGGGAATTTGTGGGAGCCCGAATATCAATACCATGGGTTTCGTTTTACCTATAAAGTGAATGAGTACACATGCCCTTCCGATGTTTTGTTTTTTTAAGAACAATGACCATATTTAGGTACGAAGTATTTCGAAAGGCCACACCACAATAATCTCCTAAAAGGGGAAAGTTGCCTCCACCCCTTTAAAAAGGGAATTTCCTGGGGGACAGTACCCTCCGATTTAGGAAAAATTTGCTCGGAGGGGGAATCATTAAAACACAACAGGGAATGGAGGGAGTTTCCCTAAGAGGGGAATCCAAAACAGGTTCTAAAACAGGGATCAAAGGTTTTTGAGGAAGAGAGGTATACCTTATTACACCTAAAGTAAAAAAGCAGGATGGGATGTGAGAATTTTTGGGGTTTTGATCAAAATCCGTTAAGTAAGGGGAAATTTTGGGAAAAAATCTGGAAAACCTTTTACAGATAACCCTTGAGAAATTTGTTCCTGAACGACCGTTAATTAAAATTTCAAAAAGGTCGTACATAGGGATTACGGGGAGAGTACTTGCCCCAAAAAGGGAGAGAAAGCTGGTTGAGTAGACACCCAGTTGGTTTTTCCAATCGGGAAATGTAAATTCTGTAAGCATTCTTAAATTTTAAGGGTTTGAAAGGTTTCAACGGGTGAAAAGTTTGAGATCAAAAATTTCATAAATTGAAAAACTTCAGGGGTAATCTACTGGCAAAATGCCCGTGTGCCCTAAATTTTGTGGGAAAGACCAAAAAGAGTTGGAAGACAATAGGTGACCATATAGGTGCTCAGGCGAAAGGGGGGTACACATTGCCAAACACATGCATGCCAAAAAACAATGGCGTGTGGGTTTTCTGCATTTTTGGAATTGATGTTTTACGGAAACCCCTAGGGGGAGACTGGGGCCAATTATCCTACGTAAAGAGTGTTTTTTATTTATCGTTATATATAAATCCAAATGGGCAAATGAAAAAAATAAATTTTTGGTTTTTTGGGTTAGAGGGTTATTTTTTTTTGCGTCCCCATTAGTATTTTTTGAATTTAATAGTTAGGTTTAACATGCGTTATATTATAATTTATTATGGTTTATTTACACTTGATACGGAGTATGGGGTTTCCCTTTTTTAGAAAAAAATTGTAATCGGGGATTAAATAAGGCTGAAACTTTTCTAGTTACTAGTTGGGTAGTCTTTTGTTTTTTTTTAAATAAATTTGTCCCCTTTAATAATTTTGGTACAAAATTTACTGTACTATTTTGCAAGCAACGATTAGGAGGTGACAATGTCGGGTTGACTGAGAGAGGGAATCATTGACAGCCATTTAGTTGCTGTCCGCGTAGACGGGGAGCGCGCTGAGTATTGGATATGCCTATGAGAATGGGGAGGGGCTGGCAAGTGCCTGTCGCGCCATATGACACACGCTTTGGGGTGATTTACATCGCGATCAGGGCGCTTGTGCAGACAACGCGCTCGACTTTGTCTGGGCATGCGCAGTTTTAAAATCGGGACGCCGAAATCGAGAAGGGACCCTGAATCCAATGGGGGAGAAAATAATCAATATAAATGTTTGAATGCCATATTGGATGGACTATGAGTGAGTATTGTGATCTATTTTTCATTGGGGAGAATAAAGCACGGGGTTTTTAAAAACTTGTCATGTTTTAAAAAATTGGGCATACGAGTGAATGGGGTGACCAGTTCCATTTTGGACGTAAAGTTCCAAATTTTTTTTAAACCCCGGGATTATGAATCTTTTTCTTTTTGTTTCCCAAAAACCCACTGAGGAGAGGGGTATTTTTACCCTCGGAAAACGCGTTGGGGAATCTATGGATTTAAAGGATGACTTATTCGCCCCCTAGGAGCTATAGGGAACAGCGATTATCTACTTTTGGGGGTTTTCCATGTGGGGGGCCTCTTTTCAGAGGTTTTGGCCCATTTAGGTAGGGTAAGGTTTTGGTATTTCAGTAAGGGGTGAAAATTTTTAAACCCCTTTTCCCTCTAGACTGGAATCATTGCTGCTTTCTAACCCGGCCTTAAAAACCACCATCCCTATAAAAACATGATTGCGTATAGGGGGGTAAGTAACCGCCCATTCTTATAAGTATTGCAAATTTTTTAAAAAAAAAATTTTTATACAAAGGTTTTTTTTTGGAATTATTAAAAGTTAAATTTTTTAAAAGGGGTTTTTTCTTTATAGTTTGGATGAATATTTCTGTCCAAAGGGATTGATATATTAGTTTTTTTATTAGAGGAGACAGGCCTACATGTTAGAAAAGAGGCCCCGCCATGCCAGTTTTAAGGTACATTAAATGGTGATAGGCCTGAATAAACGAACTTGCAAAAATCTGCCATCACATGCCTTGCATAGTATAATTGAAGCACCTAATCTAGGTGCATAGCATAACTAAGTGCATAGCATATCATTGCTAGCATATTTGATGCACCTACTTTAGGCGTATTCAAATGTGTTGTGTCTGACGTATAATGCGCCTAGTTTTGGTGTACTACATTTCATTTATATAGAGAATAGTGCGTCAGTTTTTTAGTGCAGGATACACCAAACCAATGGTGCAGCCCTAATGGGACATATCGCCCTATGTGTGTATGCAGAGGAACGTTCTACAGATGTGCCACCGAAGATTATGTCAGAGAAACCTTAGTTTCCCCAAAAAGACAACAAGAATGAAGAGACTGCATGCTAGGGCTCAAAGAGGTTTTTGCATTAGTCTGCTTCACTGAGTCACAAGCAGTTTTTCACTTATTTTGACTCACTTTAGCATATCTACGGTCTCTATAAGTAGATAAGCTGTTACACTGACAAGTGCAGGAGATGTTATCTCTTCAGTAAACAAGGTACAATATGCTGTGAGGACTGAAAACAATGGCTTATCTGTAATTTTGTTAGAGATAATTAGTTTTCCACCCATGGAGTCCCTGCTCTAAGCTCTCTGCTATAATAAGATAACAGAGTTATGGTTAGTGAATCAGGTAACCATCGAAACCTGTGTGCAATCAGAGCACATAAAATGTCTCTTACCTCATGACTAAAGTAAAATCTATTGACCAATGTATTTAGAAAAAGTCTTCTTTTAACTGTCCTTTCATGTTGAAAACTAATTTTTGTAATGAGAAAACTCCTTTAAAGCGATTCTTCCACGATGTAATGTTGACATGGGATCCTCCAAAATGGGTATTTAATCACTTTTCTAAATATATGTGATTACAAAAAGTGAAGCCTGTGAGAGCTACAGCTTTCTTTAGAAGCCCTTAGTCACTTAAAAGTTTGCATTAGACACGACCAGCTCCAGCTGACAGGAGCTGAGGAGCTGATCTGGTCGCGCTTGCGTTGTCTGCACTTCTTATCTGATGACAGGGAACATGACTGAGATTTCAAGGGACTGTGGAGAAAGATGTTGTGTCTGTTGTATAGAGAATCCACTGGTTCTAATGTTTTATTTGAGTACACATTGCACAACGCTCCCTGCTTCCTCAGTTGCTGCTCAGGCCCCCTCCCTCTCGTCTGTGAGGATGCTGTGCTTTGTTTATAGTCTCTCCTGATCAGATTAAGAGGTATGAACTCACTTTGTGGCAAAACCCCTTTAAGTATAGTTACAAGCTCCAGAAATCAGTTTTAATAAAAAATCTCTACAAATCTGTTAAAAAGGCTGCGGTTGCTTCTGTGACAACTATACCCCAGTTACTACAGTAGCCTACATGTACATCATATTTTGACGCAAATCCATAAGTGCATCCAGCAAGAAGGATTCCTTTGTATTTTTTTTTTAATCCCTTGATTGAAAAAGAAAACTGCAACAAAACCACAGTGACGTTTTTCAACCTCTCCCCCCACCAAAATGAAGACTGATCAAATTGTGTCCAAAATGCTTGAAACTTGATGCGCTTAATTTATTAACATTTCAAATCCATGAAATTATTTAGATTCAGGACATAAATTGAAATGAGAACAAGTTATTGAATTGCTGGATTCTGGTTGAACATCGCATCTCTCAAGTTCGATAGCATTAACATTTGTAAAGTGTTGATAAAAAGACATGTGGAATTTGAGTCACTTTCAGAGCAGCTTTCAAAAAAATACCACTTTTCTGGATTCAGAAAGAGCTGGGTAAGGAGATGGAATTGCAGTAGCCTGTTGAATAATTGAGAAAGCCAAAGATTACGTAAGTGGAGTCTATGGGCTTCACAGACTATGAAAGAATCTTGGAGTAAAATTGTGGAAAATTTACCTAGACATTTCATTATTATCATGTGGAATCTATGATGACAGCCATGATGTATTGACAATATACACTCACTGGCCACTTTATTAGGTACACCATGCTAGTAACGGGTTGGACCCCCTTTTGCCTTCAGAACTGCCTCAATTCTTCGTGGCATAGATTCCACACGGTGTTGCAACGATGCTCAAAGGGCCCAAAGAGTGCCAAGAAAATATTCCCCACACCATGACACCACCACCACCAGCCTGAACCGTTGAAACAAGGCAGGATGGATCCATGCTTTCATGTTGTTGACGCCAAATTCTGACCCTACCATCCGAATGTCGCAGCAGAAATCGAGACTAAATCAGACCAGGCAACTTTTTTTCCCAATTTTCCCCTACTGTCCAATTTCGATGACTTGGACAAATTGGAGCCTCAGTTTTCCTGTTCTTAGCTGAAAGGAGTGGCACCCGGTGGGGGTCTTCTGCTGCTGTAGCCCATCTGCCTCAAAAGTTTGCCGTACTGTGCGTCAGAGATGCTCTTCTGCCTACCTTGGTTGTAACGGGTGCTATTTGAGTCACTGTTGCCTTTCTATCACTCGAACCAGTCTGCCCATTCTCCTTTGACCCTTTTGCATCAACAAGGCATTTCCGCCCACAGGACTGCCGCTCACTGGATGTTTTTTTCTTTTTCGGACCATTCTCTGTAAACCCAGAGATGGTTGTGCGGAAAATCCCAGGAATCAGCAGTTTCTGAAATACTCAGACCAGCCCTTCTGCACCAACAACCATGCCACGTTCAAAGGCACTCAATCACCTTTCTTCCCCATACTGTTTCTGGGTTTGAACTGCAGGAGATTGTCTTGACCATGTCTACGTGCCTAAATGCACTGAGTTGCCGCATGTGATTGGCTGATTAGAAATTAAGTGTTAACGAGCAGTTGGACAGGTGTACCTAATAAAGTGGCCGGTGAGTGTAGGCTGTCACCACATCTGCTGACTGATGAATGTTACTAATTTCATGTCTAAGGTCTTCTTTAGTCCATTTTAAATACTGAGACACAACTTATTCAACCTGTTGAACATTCAAAGGCAGGATATGTGCTGGAGAACTTGTTTGGTTTCTGCTAAGGCAGGATATGTGCTGGAGAAAGATAATATAAAAATTTAGATTTTGAGGGGAAATTACAAACAGTTATCCATCACTATTTTGATGAAGAAAGTTGCAGATTTTAAACAATGTCTTTGTAAAGAAACAGTATCTCTAAAACTCCAAGGAGCAAAATCAGATCCAAAAAAGTTAAACCAGCGCTGGACCAAATGGTTATTTTATCATTAGCATAGAGCAAATTATACTGGAAAAACTACTTTTGTGCTAAAATATACTTATGACCTTTGGATCCGATTTTGCCTATCGGAGCGCTGAAGACGCTATTTCTTCATAAAGACGCTGGTTACAATTTTATCCCACGCACCTGTGTTCATGGAATTTGGGCGATACAATGAGCCACACAGTCTGGGTGGCCGCAGCACTTTGTAATGCGCCTGAGATCGGGGGCGTGATGGAGGCGTGTCGCACTACAACCGTACAAAGCTACTCATGGATGACTTTTGAACGGAAAATCCAGGCGTATTACTGCTGGAACATGTAGAGCACTTTAAAAGTGGTTTACCTGAGCCTGAATTGTCGTTTTGTTGCTAGAGAGCGCTAAATCTATGACCTTCAGTAGAACAGGTTAATAGATTCAGGCTCATTCTACGCTACTAATCCGTGCAATAAAATTGGCGCCTGGGCCACATATCATACATGTCGCCCTCTGAATCTATGCTGTTATAAGTGTTATGCTTTCATTGCACAACAGTTTTAAGTGAGCACATTTCACTGCCTTTTTTAGAGACATTTAGGGGGGAGATGTATGAAAAGTGTTGCCACCTCGACAGTTGTACTTCTCAGTAAGTCAGTGTAGCATTCATCAGTATGTTTGAAAGCATCTCACTGCTGTTATGAGACAAATTTATGTGCCACAAAGTGGTGAATAGAAGATATGCGCCAATATTAGTCTCAGCCTCGCCACTATGATATTGGTATGGCTTGGTACAAAAGTTTCCCACCACATTTTGTTGTGACACATTCATAAATGTGGCGCATCCTACTAATCTGTGGTCCTGTAGAATTGCTGCATACAAAAGTGTTAGGTCTTTTGCAGCATGTGCCAGATTTTGGTGCAGGACCGTTCATAAATCTGTTGGACAGGGCTACAACAGGTTTTTTGGCTCAAAGCATGCCCCATTCATACATGTTGCCCTTATTGTTTTTAATAATGTACAAGTAAGCGCTTCATCTATTCTTGGAATCGACACATTATGGTGCACATTTATGTTGTGTCAATATATAGTATGCTACATTTTTAACTTTCTTCTGTCTCCCCATTTTTTTAAAAAAAGAAGGCAGGGTTTAGAAAAGTGGGCCAAATATTTACTACAAGTTACTCCAGATTCACTGCAGGTTTTAGAATGTGGTTCATGGTCCACCAAAGATATACTAAATTTATTAAAGGGGTTTTGCCACAATCTAATGTTGACGTGGGATCCTCCAAAATGGGTATTTAATCACTTTTCTAAATATATGTCATTAAAAAAGGGAAGCCTGTGAGATCTACAGCCTTCCTTACATGCCCTTAGTTTCCTGACGGATTACATTAGACATAACCAGGAGCTGACAGGAGCTGATCTGGCTGCGCTTGCGTTGTTTGCACTTCTTATCTGATGGCAGGGAACAGGAAAGAGCTTTTAAGGGACTGGGGAGAAAAGATCCTGTGTCTTTTGTATAGAGAATCCACTGTTTGTAATGTCATTATCTGAGTAAACATGCAGAAACGCCCTGGCTCTCTGCTCAGTCCGCCTCCCCCCCTGCATCAGTTTGTGAACAAATGAAAGAACGAAGCCTGCTCGGAGCTTATTTTCTCTCCTGTGCACAATACAGTTATCCCCTGTGGACTAGCCAAATAATATTTACTCCATTACAGAGACTTGTAAGCAACAAGCAGGAAAGATAGTGGATGGAAGATATGTGCCGGGTAGGATGCTGCAAATAGTAGGGAGGTTCCAGGGAAGCCAGTCCAGTGGTACATCCCGCCTTTTTAAAAGTCTGAAGGACAGCAGGAGAACTGCACTAGTGGGGCCCACCAAGGAACCGGACCTTGGTGGGGAAAAAGCAGCAGTATAGATAAGTAACCATAGGTTACGTATGTGTGTGTATTTTAGTATAGCTGCTGTGCAGCTTTATTGGGCTGCTTTTTCTGAACGGCTGTAGTGTGGGTGGGAGGCCGTTCACCACTCCGGTCCAGGCTTTACCGGTATCCCTAGGCCTTTAAAGCCTGTGCAGGAAGAGGCCAGGTGAGAGAGTCAACCTGATGCTAAAGGAGTGTTTGGAAGCCCTGGTCTCCAGAGAGTGCTGAGCAGGAGAGAGGAGTCTGCTACGGACCCCTGAAACAGACCTGTGGGTCTTCTACAAGGAAGTTCACCAGCCACACGGTGGAGTACATGTTTGATATCCTTTTGATGCTGGACTTAACCTTTGTTTTGCTGCGTGTTATAAGGCTGAAGTAAGCCTGCTGCCATAGACTTTATGTTATTATTGCTGTCTGTTTTGCTGGTGAAAAATAAAACCCTTTATTTTTGTTGCAACCTACCCGCTTGTGCCTGCCTCTGTGACCGCTAGTCCCCACAGACTGAATTTCAGGAGCATGCGTGGGAGGTGGAGCGATGACATCACAGAGGAGGTACTTGTTTTTTTAAACACAGAAACACAACGCCCCTTTTTTCAAGCCTCAAGAGAGGAGTATCAGCCTGTTAGGTAAGGAACTCACTTCTTGGCAAAACACCTTTAAGAGTCGTGTATTCTATACCAGTGGAATTCTGTGCAAAACTTGCCTATGAAACGTCAGGCTAAGTAAGTCTAACCTTTAGTGTTTTTATAGAGAATGCATGTGTCCCACAAGATTGTCCATTTAGGGTAGTGTAGGCCTAAAATTACCATATATCATCCCAATGGTGAACACTTTTGTCCATGGGGTGAATGAGGTGCAGCTGTTTCCTTCACTTAGAAGTGAACTGTAGTTTTTCTGGGTGGTAGTAGCTTGTATTATGTTTACATTGTAAGCATACTACACCTAGTTTTTTTATTTTAAATCTATTTTTAATGGATATAATGGCATCATCCAAGTTAGGTTATCAATTATGTAATTTACTATTTTTTTTTAATTTTCTATACTGTACACCTATCAAATAAAATTGCACATAATAACCATCCAGTAGAGACAATTATGTAACTGTTTTGTATACAGTAAAACTCACTTTTTTCTTGGTTTAGAATTGTCAAATAAAATAACATATTTTAAAACTGAGCAAATATTACTCTTGGCAGAACATATTCCAATGTTTATGAAGAGTCTGTCAACGCCGACATGGAGACATAAATTGCTGAAAATAACACAATCTGCTGCACTGAAAGTAACAGAGACAGACATCTTTAGGTAGATTATCAGCTCAGTTCCTAAGTTAATGATTTCATGTGTTTTCCTGGTGGAACAGCAGTGCTCTGTAGACATACACGACTCAGCCATAACATTAAAACCGGCAGGTGAAGGGAATAAAATTGATAATTTTCTGACAAGGGCCCCTGTCAAGTAATGGGAAACATAACACTGCAAGCGAACAGTCAGTTCTGAAGCAAGAAAAAAGTCACTAATTCCAAAACAACAGGACCCTATTTAGTGGAAGGATATCCACAGACCAATATATACAACACTAATGTGCCCAAGACATTCTCAAACCCACTTCCATTGACTATAGTTGTATATATAAAACGTCACTTTTATTCTAATATTTAAAATGGTCCCACTCCATTAACTAAGATTCAAATGTGATTCCAGCACTGACCCTTAGATATGGCACTATATGGCTCTGCCCACTCTCCCCAGCATGCATTGCTCTGGCAGCTTCCTGTCATGTGACAAGAAGCTGTCAGACCAGCGCAGGGAGGTGAGGAGAGTGTACAACCTCCCCTGCGCACTACACAATGCTGCCCCTGCTCCCTCCCTGACCCCTCAGGGAGGGAGCAGGGGGGTGAATGTAAACTGCTGCCCCTCCTGCTCTATGAAGGTGGAAGCAGTAACTGGCCGGCTCCTGCTATGTATGGAGCTGCCTCAGCTCCTGAGCCGGCTCCATACCTGAGCCCCCTAGTGACAGGCAGAGATAGGCACCCTAGGCGATCGCCTACCTTTGCCTACCCATCGTCCCAGCCCTGGTCAGTGCAGGAATCACATTTGAATCTTAGTTAGTTGAGTGGGATCATTTTAAATATGAGAATAATGAGAATAAAAGTGACGTTTTATATAAACATTTATAGTCAGTAGAAGTGGGGTTAGGAGTGCCTTGGGCATATTACAATAGTTTTGTATGTGTTAAACAAGAAAATGGGCAAGTGTAAGGATCAGAGCAACTTTGACAAGTACCAAATTGTGATGGATAGACAATGAGGTCAGATTATTAAAAAAAATAGCAGATCTTGTAAGATGTTTCCTGTTTTCAGTGGTTAGTCCATTCTAACAGTGGTCTACGGATGGACAAATGGTGAACCTGCATTATGAGCTCTCAGTATTTGTTGATGGCTATGAAAACATTAATGCTGACTATGACAGAAAGGTGTCAGAACACACAGTTGATCACTGCCTACCATGTATGAAACTGCACAGCTACAGACCTGTCAGAGTACCCAACATAGGGAGAGTTATAACACCTTTGTTCCCATCTACAACACCCATACCTAACCCTATCCATCCCCTAAAACACCTACGATGGGCATGTCAGCATCAGAAATGAAACATTGAGCAATGGAATAATATGGCATGATCTAATAAACCATACTTCCATTAACATCGTGTGGATGGTTTGATGCACGTGCATTGCTTACCAGGGAACTGAGTTGTCACAAGACAGTACTTTAGGAAGAAAACAAGTTGGTGAAGACATTCAGTCTTTGGGTCCTGGTATACCACCTATCTAAACATTGTTGGAGACCAAGTACACCCCTTCGTGGCAGCTGTATATTCTCCATTGCCAATAGCTTCTTTCAGCAGAAAAATACAGCCTGCCACACTGCAAAAATTTTTTAGGAATGGTTGGAGAAATGTGACAAGATGTTGACTTCATCTCCATCTTCCCCAGATTTCAGATGATATTGAGACCAGAGCTCTGTAGGTGCGATATCAACACTTCTAAGAGTCATCACACAATGTCAATATGAAGATGAGACATCCAGGAGTTTCCATGGTAAATGTTATAATTAAAGTTTTTTTTTTGCAGCTTCAAAGATTACTCTGTTTAAAAAGTGAAATTTGTCTAATCCAACATCCAATAATCCAAAGGTGTGACTATCTCTGATTTGCTTCCAGCACAGAACCTGAGAACTAAGAGAGAATTGATTAGGACGTTCGTTAAAAAAACAAGTACAGTATATAACATCATATTTTCGTTTTGGTTTTCTTCCTGAAAGTTCTCGACTTTTTTTTAATTAAAGTTGATATATTTTTCTATGACTGTCTACTATTCCAGAAATAATTCTGCACTTGAAAGGCCCTTTTATGCCAGATAAAAGGATTTAAGGTACAAAACATGTACATTATTTACTGTCAACGAGAATCAACTGCACAAAGCCCGAGGGTTAGATAAGCCAGACCCATTTAAGAGGGATTTTCTTTCTGAAACGAATGCTTTCATTTTTAAACTGTTCATACTAAAATGATTAGTCTCCAACCTGCAATTTTTTATATTGAATATTTCTGTTACTTCTACATGAATTTTTTGTGTCTGTACATAATCTGGAGAAGATTTATCCCATGGTACAAGGAAGTTAGTGCTTGCAATGTCTCAACCTGCTTGAACTAGAACCATTAATTCCTTAATTCCTTTGTCTCTTGTTCCTGTTTCTTTCTTGTATATGCAAAGACGAAACCTTATGAACAATGGGCAAAATATGGATTTATCAGCTTCCAAATGGACAATGGGAAATAAGCAATGTCTCCACTTTATTTTTGGCTGCTGTCAGTAGTTTTTACAAGGAGCTGTGACTCTGCTGCACTTCTTCACTAGAACTTCACATCCAAACTGTTTTGACACTGAGCAAGGTTAACATTTTTTGCAAAACATAAACAATGCATCAGAACCACTTATCATCATCAATAATCCTAGTTCAGAGTCCCTTTTTCCTTCTAGCGGTTGGTAAAACTGAATTGTGTTCTCTGTGGAAGTCATTATCAATTGAACACAGCACTGGAAGCAAAAAACCTATTAGTTGCCAACACTTTCTACTAAGGAAACATTCAACCTGATTTTCAAAATATGAGCTGAGAGACCACAGTAATGTATGGACTATGCACAGTGCTTTATAGACACCTATATCACCTTCAGTAATTGGAAAACAAATTGAAATTGATAAAAAAAAGACTCATGAAATGACTCATTGGAATGAGGTTCTATAGTTTACTGGCCTAACTGACTAATTTTAGCAAGGAATTATAAGCTTAAAGAGGAATTCCCATCTCACACTATCCTATCCCACTTTTATTTAGGTCTATTCGAGAGGTGCTCACTCATGCATGGCTTTCTCTGTTCACTTTGATGGAAGTTCTGAGAATAGCCAAATACACTTACGGAGTCAGGGGACAACATGGGGATACCCAATTAATTAAATAGATCTTTGACATATAGCATAGAGTTGAAAGGAAAAGATTAAATGGTCATAAATTTTATTTATTATTGTATTTGTTTTTTCTATGACAAAATAAGTTTAAACCCAGTGATGGAGCCTGCGACGCTAACATGAACTTAATCTGTTTTCTCTTTATTTCATTAACAGTACAACACAAGGGTAATCTGTGATTTTATACTGTAGAACAGATGGAAATTTTATTTTACTCTTAAACACTGAGGGTGACATGTATAATCTAGGCGCGAAGGGGCGAGATCTAAATAACTTTTAACCTGTTTTACTGTGGGTAATACATTTGGGGAGACATGTTTGGAACTAGGTGCCAGTTCTAAATAGCTTTTTACCTGTTCTACTGTGGGTAATACATTTGGGGAGACATGTATGGAACTGGGTTCATTGATGTGCATTTTCGCATCTATTTTTCAGTGTCAAATGCACCTGAATGTATGAAAGTGTTTTTTGTGCACTCATAAATGGTTTCTAAAGTTCATTGCACCTCGTCTGTGTGTTTGGTGCATTATGACACTTGGGCGCATTAGTAATGCAACTAACATGTCTAAAGGCTATAGATAGGCTGGAAATAAAAGAAAAGCCATCAGAACAGCATGTCAGTGAATAGAAATTATGGTACTGATGTTGCTTGGTGAACCGCAAGACCTGTGGTGTGCTTGCTCTTGCTGAATGTAGAATAAAGAGTGAGAGCAGCAAAAATAAATTTCAAATTTAATTTAGTAAAAATAAAAAAATCTGGTGTTGTCTCATCTCAAGGTTTCATAGGATGCATGAAGGAAATAATGCTGCTTTGCTCTGTCACTTCCTGGTCAAGCTTTCTGTAATTAGCATCATTGTATTCAGACTTCTCTGTTGATTATGTTTATCAGTCTAGATTAAATAAATTACCTTCTCTGAGGTCCAGAGAGGCTTCTGAGCTAATATAAACAGAAATAAACAATAATTAGTCTTTTGTCTGAAAGATCAGAAAACACACAAGCTTTCACACTGCCTGGCTGCAACCTGTGTGATGACAGCACTCCATGCTATCAGATATAATAAACAGCAGGGGATAAGGACACACAGGTTGATCAGTTGGGGAACCAGAGAGAGCACAGAAGGTGATAAAATCATTTGTAGCTCCTTAACAAAAAAAAGATGAACAACGCAATATATTTGAAAAACATCTTCATTTAGTGTTCCCTACATTTTGAAAGCTATTCTTTGTAGTGAGACAACCCCTTTAATGTAAAATTTGTTTTAGATTCTATAATTTTAAATACATTTATGGGAGTTTTTTTTATATTTTTTAATTTTTTTAATTTTTTTATATGAATTTTATATGATAATTTTTTTTAAAAATTTAAAAATTTAAAATTTTTATAGGTTTTGATAATTAAAAAAATTACTTTTTTTTAAAGTACGTGTAAGTTGAAAAATAAGGACATTTTTGCCCCTTATAGCAAATCAGCCCACTTCAACTCTTCAGGCTCATCAGACCACATTAAAATGGGTCTGCCTGTCCACAGTAAGCGCTTGTTTTCCCAAGTCCTTTCATATATGTGTCTAAAATTACTGTGTGTGCAACACGCTCCCAAACGCCCCCCATGTTGGGCCTTTAAAAAAAGAGTTGACCTTAAACAATGCACCTAAACATTATTTTGGCACTTTTGAAAACGTACCCCCCGGGCTCACTTGCGTTTTTTACTCAGAAAAGGGTGAAAAACCCGATCATACGTGTCTCCCTTTTTTCATTCAATCCACTACAACAACCCCGGCTCAGAAACCACTTTTAATTTGGGTGGGGCTCAGGCCAAACAATGGTAGGCAGGGGGAGGCGATGCCTGGGGCCCCCCTTCTCCCTGTCATGGGGGGCACATCACTTTACTGAAACCATCCTTCATTGTTTTAATAAAGGGGCAGCTGCCTACGCACCTCACGCTGTTATCGCGGCACGCTGCTGCCGGCCCGCCCCTTAACCCTTCCCGCCGGGGCTACTTTGTTTTCAGTTCTTCCACCGGCCCCCATTTTTCTCCTTTTTGGGCAGCCGGGGGACAGGCGGGTAGAGTCGGAGCACAAGCAGCCAGTCAGCACAGCTCTGACTGCCCGACTCTCCCACACGGAAAACATGCGTCCCGCAACAGAACGAAGAAAGTACTGTGAGCCCCTTGCTAATTTCTCAGGGAAAAGGCGCCGCCAGCGGAGAAGGGGCGAGCCGACACACCGCCGCCATGGGCGGGGTGCGCAGCGCCCACAATTTTAAAAAACAAAAAAGGGACGGAATACAAAATTATTGACCAAGGTCAAAAAGCCCCAAACCCCGCCCCTATATATCACCCCTATACCCCCTGCCTAAATCTACCCCCTATACCGCCTCCTATATATTTACCCCTATACCCCCTGCCACCATATATCACCCCCAAAGCCCTGCCTGCCATAATTCCCCCCATAGCCCTCCCCTGCCAATATATTTAGCCGATATAGCCTTGCCCCTATCATCTAGCCCCTATACCCTGCCTGCCAATATATAGCCCCTATACCCTGTCTGCCTATATATCTACCCCTTACCCCTGCCTCCTAATATCTACCCCCCATAGCCCTCCACCCTATATATCTAGGCCCCCCTAACCATGCCTCCCAAAATATTCTAGCCCCCCTATACCCTCCTCCATATATGCCCCTATACCCTGCCTACCTATATATCTAGCCCCTAAAACCTCCTGCCTATAACGGGGCCCCTATACCCCTGCCTGCCAAATTTTTTGGCACCATACCCCCCAAAATGCCCCCTGCCTAAATTAGGGCCCATAGCCTACCCACCCCTGTCTGCCATAATGGGCCCTAAGCCTATCCTACCCTGACGCCATATTGGCCCCAAAAACCTACTCAGTCCTCCTGCTTATATATTAGCCCTTTATACCCAACCCCTATGTCCCCCCTGCCTATATATTTTGGCCCCTATCCCCTCCCCTACCCCTGCCTGCCATAAAGTGCCCTATAGCCACCCTATGCCCTTCTCCCTATATATTTTTTTTTGCCCCCAAACCCTACCCTCCTTGAAAATTTGGTAAATGTATGGATTTTTCTACACAACTTTTTTCATATAAATACTCCCAAAACTCCAACTACCCCCATGTTTGTGCGGAATTGTGTTTTTTTTTCCCCCTTATTCTACCACTGGGGAGGGCGCAGGTTTTTCTTTTAAATTTTTTTTTTTGAGTGGGGGCACCTTTTTTTTATTTGCCGGGGCACCAAAATGCCCTTTCCCAGCCCTGTCTGGCTGTTCCGCAGTAATGCGCCATTTTTTTGCCTTCCCATCAAAATGGTGAATTTACACCTAAAAACCCCCCCACACATGGGTTATACAACGTGCCATGGGCAACGAAAATCAACCGCTCATACATCTAAGAACAACTGCAACGTTTTGGGCTAAAGACCCAAATAGGAGCACCCGTACAAAAACATGGCCCGAGTGTCCCAAACCCCCTCTAATGTATTTTAATTTGCAAACTTAGAACATAATAGATAAGAGCCTTATGGAAAGGACACTTCTCTTACCTACCTAATACAGCACAACGCATGGCGGAAGAGCAGAATGCAGAGACACTCTGCACAAACCTCAAAATTGACTGCCAGTGGCTGTTTTGTTTTTGACTCTTTCAGAAGGTTTTATCCTTAGAAAGTATTAGTAGTGACAAAGAGACCGCCTTGGAGACTTTCTTTGCTGATACAGGAAACAGAGATCAATGCATGGGGATAAGGCTCAATGCATAGAAAATCTAAATTTAATTTGTTGAAATATGTGCCCTATATGTTGCTTCTTTAATCCAGCAGGTAATAGATAAATTAAAAGGTATTCTTTCCCGGTTTAGATGCTCGAATTGTATTATTATTATTTAAGCTGGTAGTTAAAAAGGAAGATCTAGACATATTACACTATATCAAGAAAAAAATTACATAGAATTATCTTTAGAACAGTTAAAAAACTACATTTCAGCATGTTAATGTTTACACAGGAACAACATTTTTGGGCTAGTTGATAGCAGAAACCTCAAGTGACCTATTTAGGATGGAACAAAAGCTTCTAAAATGCCCAGACCTTGAAACTCATTTGATCCAAGGAATATAAATGAGGAATCCAAATATATATCCTAAAAATATGCTTTATTGAAAAAAATATTTTTAAAAAAGATGCAAGTAGAGTGGCAAGCATTAGGGTTGCAATGACCTTTCCACTTATGCGTTTCGAGTCATAATGAGACTCTTGTTCACAGCATTTCGTTGGATCATATAGTTGTTGGACGCTGCCAACAAGGATTTCCAATTGAAGATAAGAAATATACCATTTTGCAGAGGTTTACCTAAGGCAATTTATTTTAAGGGATCATATGGAGGACCACAGAATTTATCCAAATTCCAAAATTCTCAACTAATGCAGTAACTTAAGCTGGAATGGTAGAAGGACTAGGAATCTTCTCAAACCCTTCCTATACTATATGCAGATTGTGATTTACATCTCATTCAGAAAAATGTAAATTATTTCTGAAGCAGACTTTGTTAGAAGCAAACCTTCTGGTTTGACATAATGTAATTATCAGGTATGAGACAGTCCTTTGGATGTTAGTAGAGCAATATAAACGTCCTGAGGAGGGTGCCAAGCTTGGCATTCCAGAGACAACAGATTTTCGATATTTTATCTGTGCAAGTATGGCAAAAGCACACTCTACTGGGCTCATATGGTATTAAGGTTATGAGAATTATTACCCCACTGAATTTTTGCTACTGAAGGAAAGATAGACATCAGGTCCATCATTTGAGGGATTAAAATCACATCCAGAGGACTGTTCACTCTTTATAGCCAGTAAAATACTGAAGATTTGCTACTCTCTGATTATATGCGATCTTAAAAGATTTTGTAGTTCTCTCAGGAGTTGTTAAGCTCTCAGAGTGTTCCCGAAATGTAAGAAAAATTAAATGTGCCAGAGATATTTCTTGATTTTTCCTATTAATCCTCAGTAACCATGTTGCATAATTAGGCTTATCTCCTTCCTTACTGTTGTCAACCTAGTGACACCTTATATGTTTTATGAGATACTCTGGTCATTTTGCTGGAATGCAACTTTATCATGTTCCCTATCAATAATAAAGTTAAACACAATCTAGGGTGGTAAAGGTGTCCAGATGTGCGCTCCAGTTTAGCCGGGATTAGTCTGTAATGATGACCTACCTGAATTATAATAATAAAAAGGAGCTCCTGTTGGGTGGACTTCATCACCAGGTTAAGAACTTTGTCATTAAAAGTTATTACACTTGGATAACATTCCAATAAACAAGTCTTAAATGGCAGAAGAAATTGCCAGTCTGACAAAAGTCATGAGCCTTGAATCAGGATGAAGTAATGGAGGCTTGTATAAGAGATGATTAGTAGTAGTAGTAGTAGTCTACCTAGGAGGAGTATTAGTATATATATATACATAGGACTTCAGCTTCAGTCTTTCCAGTTTAAATTTAGTGTGCCCTTAAAGTAAAGGCTTGGTCACACAATGTTTTAACTCTGTGTTACATCTGCTTTTTACATCCGTCTCTGGGACTGACAGGACGGACCCAGAGATGGATCTAAACAATTAGTAGTGAGATTATCACTGCGGGCAATGAGGCACACGCAGCGGCGTTCACAGGAGCGATCGCCGCTGCATGGTTCCCTCCAGCCTGTCGGCTGCGTCTTTGAAAGAATTGCATGTCATCAATCTAAACCGCTAGTAACAAAAATGAGTACACCCCTAAATGAAAATGGACAAACTGTGCTCAATCTGCCTTTTTAGCTCCATGGTGTCAGGTGACTCATTAGTGTTACATGGTTTCAGTGTTAATGGGGAGCAGGGGGGTAAAATTGGATGTTATCGCACTCACACTCTCTATACTGGTCACTGAAATTTTCACATGGCACCTCATGATAAAGAACTCTCTGAGGATCTGAAGAAAAGAATTGTTGCTTTACATAAGAAGATTGCCAACACCCTGAAACTGAGCTGCAGCACGGTGGCCAAGACCATACAGCAGTTCCACTCAGAACAGGCCTCGTCACGGTCGACCAAAGCAGTTGAATGCACATGCTCAGCATCATATCCAGAGGTTGTCTTTTCAAAATGGTTGTATGTGCTGCAAAGGTTAAAAGGGGAAGAGGGTCAGCCTTTCAGTGCAGAGACTATGTACTGCACACTGCATCAAATTGGTCTGCATGGCTGTTGTCCCAGATGGAAGACTTTTCTAAAGATGATGCACAAGAAAGCCCACAAACATTTTGTTGAAGATAAGCAGATTAAAGACATTGATTACTGGAAACATATCCTGTGGTCTGGTGAGACCAACATATACTTGTTTGGTTCAGATAGTGTGAATCGTGTGGCGGCAGCCAGGTAAGGAGTAGAAAGACAAGTGTGTCTTGCATACAATCAAGCATGGTGGTGGGAGTGTCATGGTTTGGGGCAGTATGAGTGTTATTGGCTGTGGAGGCAACAGTTGATTGAGGGAACCATGAATTCCAACATGTACTTTGACATCCTGAAGCAGAGCATAATCCTCCACCTTCAGAAACTGGGCCGGTGGATTCCAACATGATAGCCCCAAATACACCTCCAAGACTACTACTGTCTTGCTAAAGAAAATGAGGATAAAGGTGCTGGACTGACCATGCACGTCTCCAGACCTAAACCCTATTGAGCATCCTTAAATAGAAGGTGGAGGAGCACAAGGTCTCTAACATCCACCGGCTTTGTGATTTTGTCATGGAGGAGTGTAAGAGGATTTCAGTGGCTGCAACCTGTGATGCTCTAGTGAACTCCATGCCCAAGAGCATTAAGGCAGTGCTGGAAAATAATGGTGGCCACACCATTTGGGCACTATTTGTCCAATTTCACTTATAGGTGTATTCACTTTTGTTGCCAGTGGTTTAGACATTTATGGCTGTGTGTTGAGATATTGTGAGGGCACACCAAATTTACACTGTTATACAAGCCGACTACTTTACATTGTATCAAAGTGTCATATCTTCAGTGTTATCCCATGAAAAGGTATAATCCAAAATTTAAAAAAAGTGAAGGGTGTAATCACTTTTGTGAGATACTTTAGATTTTAAGATATTTATTCAAAACTATGCAAGCCCATTCACCAACAACAAGGTGACCTCTGTTCAGATGGAGACCTACATTATAGCATTTTCACCTCACTTGGTGCCTTCTCATGCCTTCATACTTTTAGGGCATGAAGGTCCCAGCTACACTCTGTTCTGGTTAAAAAAAAGTCTGTGAGGATGGGCAGAGTGCACAACCAAAATGGAGGCTGGGACTCCTCCATGTAGACAATAAAAATAAAAAATTGATCAGCGCATCCCTAACAATTTTAAAGAAAATTATGTAGATGCCGCAAACAATATAAACACAAAATCGTCTCAGCAGAACTCTACAAACACTAAGTGAGACATGTATGATCGGGTTTTTCACCCTTTTCTGCCGTAAAATGCGCCAAAGTGAGCCGGCTACTATATCTAATGCGCCAAAGAAATGTGTTAGGTGTATTGTTCGCAAGACTCAACACTTTTTAATGTGCCTAACATGAGGCGTGTTCTGGGACATGACACACCACATATTAGACACATATATGAATGTGGGTCAGCAAAACTAGGCACATTACTGCTGGAACAGGCAGACCTGTTTTAACGTGGGCTGTCTGAGCCTGAGGAGTCGAAGTGGAGCTAGATTTTCTGCTAGGGAAAAAAATGTCCAATAGTTCTCCAATATAGCCTTTATACATGTTAGGCGCATTACTTATGCGCCTAAGTTCCGTAATGCCCCAAACACATAGGCAAGGCACGATGAACTTTAGACCCCATTTATAATCACACATAAACCACTTCTATACATTCAGGTGCATTTGACACTGAAAAATAGATAAGAAAATGCACATCAATGCATCTAGTTCCAAACATGTCTCCCTAAGAGACAGTCAAACAATGAATATATGAACTATTTCAAAATGTTTTTCTGCTACTTTTTGGATACATGAAATATGATGTTCTTAGCACAGTTACAATCTGGTTCTCATAGTTGGGTTAAAACAAGAGTAACTTTTTTGTTCCGTCATATTTTCTTGACTGTTTTTTACCTGATGCTTTTCACTGTTACCCACTGCTGAGATTCTCAAATATACTATTTGAAGGGAGCTTTCAAATCCCTTTTAAAACTAATTGCATAGGGTACACTCTGTACAACCCCATGTATGACCTTATGAAACAAAAATCTAAAAAAGAAACATGTTTATAAGGATTAACATTCCTAATTGTACTGAAAGGTCAGTGAAGTATATTTGAAACATAACTAGGTCAAGTTGTATGTTCACTGAAGCCTGTCACAATGCCCATGTCATAGGATGATAGGGTGATTTGATTTGATTTGATTTGCTGGAGGTCATTTGTTATCTGGAAGTGGATTATTTATTCCTTCCACTCCTATATCTACATCTTTCCAGAAGACATTGCTCCAGGTAAATTTGCTTTTGCCGCAGTTGTGACTGGGTTAATGTTTCAACTGTTTTAAAATGAACATCGTTACCAAACAGAAGCAGAAAAGAGCAATTTTAGTCACATTTTGTCCTTCTTTTCTAGTCTTTATCATGCAGAGACTGAACTGTATATTGGTCCCTCTGTTTATAGTAAATAGAACAGGTTTTGACAGCGCTTTCCAACAACAGACGACAACATAATTGTGCAGAAATTCCAAACCATCTTTACATTTTTGCATTGATTCCATGAACCACTTCTATTTAGTCATAGTTTGATATTTCCCATTACGGAAGCATTTGAATCTATGTAAACGCTTACATTTTTTTCCATATTAGAACGTTTTTTCTGTAAAAAGCAATAAATCAATAACGACACAAAAGCAAAGAGCATTAGATTTCATGGAAATATAAATATTTGTATGGTAAAACAATGCAGAGATGTTGTTAATGTGAACTATTACTGTTATTCGAAGAGAACTTCAGGTTCAGGCAATTTCAAGTAATTTAAAGAAAACTAGATATTATCATAAATGGATAACTCCAAATGTATTGTTTTGAGCGGAAATGTAACTTTTAGCAATATTATAAAAAAAGAACAAGAGATCTTGGAAAATTTACATCCATATCTATTCCTGGATCTCAGTGAAGAAGGATCTGACTATAATGGGCTGTTAAGACAACTGAAAGTAATTTTACATAAAGTTGTTTGGCTTTAATTTCCCATCAAATGTGATAAGGAAAAAAATATTAAATTCAAACTAATAAAAGCAGCAGATGCAAACATATTTTTGTGTCAAAGGCAAGATAATGGCAATGGGCTGCAATTAAAGTGAATGAGGGTTCACTGTTTGCGATATTCCCGGAAAATTTTAGTGGGTTTTTTAAGAGTCTTCCTCTTATCATAAACCCTTATCCAAAGCTCGCTTCTCTCCTCTATCAAAAACCCTAAATCACAGAGCTCAAATTCTCTCTGTTCAATAACCCTAAAACACAAGCTCACTTCTCTCCTCTATCTAAAACCCTTATAACACGAGCTTGCTTCCTCCCTCTATCGTATAACCAAAATATCAAGAGCTCACTCTTCTCCATTTAAATATAACCTAAAAATTTCACAGAGCTTAGATTCCCCCTTTTACTTTTAAACCCAAAATATCACGAGCTCAATTCTCTCCCTCTATCATAAACTCAATATATACATAGCTCAGTTTTCTCTCCTCTATCATAAAACCCTATAATCACAGAGCCAACTTCTCTCCGTCATCATATAACCCTTTTCACAGATAGTCTTCCCCACTACATTTAACCCTAAAATATCACAGGCTCAGCTTTTTCCCCCTCATCAATAACCCTATTTAACTGTTTTCTCAACTGATTTCAGTTTACAAACTGGATAGGAGGTTCTACTACGCTCTCAAATTTAAAAAAGAGTCCTTCCATAGTTTGTCAGGGGGACACAAACCTCTTTTAAGATATGAAATTTATTTTAAAAAAACAAACTTAAACAACACGATAAAATTTTAAAATAAAGCCTCTCGCTTTCACTCGCATCCGCGGCCTTCCTCAGGAGTTTAACACAAAAATTTCTGCAGTACCAAATTCTTAACGGGGCCCAACCCCTTTAAATTTGTTGCCAACCCCCATCATTAAAAATCCCCACTGGACGGATACATCCATTTACATCCCCATATCCCTTCAAAGTACATTTTTCTATAACTCCTAAAAACACTTATAAATACATATTGAATACATATTAAAATTCAACTGTATCTTTATACTCATATTTCAAGTGGTCCGCCCGTCCACATGTTATCCTTTCTCCCCGGGTTTTACCGCGGGGCATCCGACTCCCCCGGAAGCGAAGCCCGTCAAAAACCCGGGTGTCCAAAGGGTCCCTGTCAATATAAATGAAAAACGGCATCTCTATCCCAGTCTTCCTCCTAATTAAAAAAAGAACGGGTTTATTTCCCTTTAAACTCCAATAAAATCCTGATTATAAAAAAATACCGGGGGTTTCTTTTTTAAAATACTTTTTACAAAATTCAAAATTTCCACTCCCTTAAAAGAATCTTATTAATCTCCTTTAAAAATATGAAAAAACCCACTATATATTTAAAAATTTACTGGATGCCTCCTGCGCTTCTTTTAAGCCAGCAGGGTTCAAAGTTTTTAAGTTTAAAAATCCAATACTTTTCCTTATTGGTTGGGTTTGAAGTCTATGGGTGCATTTCATTAAAAAATCTATTGCTGCACTTTTAAATATAGCTCCTTGGGTGTCTCAGAATAGCCGGGGTAGACTTACATTTTTATTTTTCTTTTTAATACTGAACGGTGGTTTTTTTTCGTTTGGAAATTTTTTTTCTATTCCCTCCAACAAATTTTCGGGCAACAAAGTAATAAAATAAACTATAAAGTTTTGATCTGCGCTGATTAAAATCTTTTTTTAAATTTTTTTTTGGGATGTAGGAAAAATCTATGCCCTCCGTAACTCCGCAACATTTGCTGGGGGAAACCCTGCAGCTTTTAACACCCCTAACACGTCTTTGTTCTCACCTGGTTTTTTACTACTATTGCGCCTTTTTGCGGCTACTTTTTTCTTTAGGTTGGCTTTTCTATATTAATTTTTGGGTTCCACAGATATCTGATTTTTAAAATGGATCTGGGAGCAAAATTCCCCAATGTTTATCAAAATAGAGTGGACTTCTGCTGTGGGGGGAATAAGCTTTTAAAATTTACTCTTAAAAGTCTCCCCATCACTCTCATTTTTTTAGAAAAAACATATTTTTTTTGTGTTTTCTCCAGAGCCTGGCGTTGCCTCCTCACCAGAGAATCGGGTACCCTTTTGTTTTTAAACCTATCAGTGAAAATTTTGCTTGTTCAAAAACACTCGTCAGAGGTACAATTTTTCCAATGGCGAAATTGACCAAAGGCACTTTTCTTTTCCATTTTTTTTAATGTTTTTGTCAAAACCCTAAAATTTTTTAGAATCTACTTTTAAAATTGGGCTTTTGCAGATTCTGCTTTCTCATGGGATGATTCAAATCCCCAAAAATTGGATCCTTTTTTGCTAAATCGATGTAAATGTGATCCCTCAGAGTTATATTAAAATCTTTGAGGAAACCTCTGCTTCCTTTATTGTTCCTCTCCCAATAAAGAAAAAATCGCTATGAAACGTTTAAAATAGACAATATTTGTTTCTAAATTTGTTTTAGTCTACAGATATACAAAACCTCAAACACCCCCTGAACAGGTTGGCCAGGGTGGGGGTACTCTGGTCCCCATGCCGTGCCAACCTGCTGATTTTTGAAAACCTCATACTCGAAATAATTATTTTTGAGGATAAACTTAAAACCCCCAATAAAAGGTTTTTTTTTTTCTGGCATTTGGGATCCTCTTCCAAATAAAACCTACGCCTGTATCCCCCTTTGTGTGGGTGTTCGAGTATAACCCACCCCATCTAATCAAAAATGGTAGGACTCCTTCATTCCACCCCCCATATCCTTGATGATAAGGTCCGAGTCCTTAGTGGTCTGCAAAGAAATTACGTAAGGTTGTAAATATTATCCAAAAAATTTTGGGTAAGTTGGAGAGTGTAGAATCAAACCCCCGACAATTGGTGCCCTGGGGGGTTTAAATACTTTATGCACCTTGGGGGGGGATAAAAGAAGGGCCTTTTTTGGTTTTTTAATTATCAGGCATCCAATTCTTTTTGATTTTTGTACCCCCCAAAAGGGCCTTTTTTAAGATACACAAAGGTTTCTTGTAATTGGAGATAACACTGTAAACCCCTTACAATAATATTTAGGATCTCCTATCCTATGGGGTTCACTCTTTTAAAACCCCTTTGTCCGTATCACTATACTCCCCTTTTTTCGCGTTACGTAGATTATGGTCTCATTCTCTTTAGGGTTCTTAAAACTTTCTGTTGAGCAGGAGTTAAAATTTTTCCTCTGGGGATTCACTTTTTATCTTCCCTTTGGTCGTCCATAACTAATTGATTGAACAACCCAACATAGTTCCCTGAGCCCATATGGGAAAAAGATGATTTTGTGGTAAAAAAGCCCCGTCCTAGTCCCCTGATCATTTTGGGGGATATTTTTATGCTTGTTTTTTTTTAATAGGGAAATTTCTTTGTAGGGGGATTTTCTGATTATTTTTGTAGTTTTAAAACCACAAAAGAATCTAACCCCCATTAAAGGGCAAAAAAATTTAAAAAAAAATTTTTAAACACATTTCCCTTCCCTACAGTTAGGTTATATTTGAAAAATTAAAATTTTTTTTACTGCTTGGGGCTTTTTTACTCTTTTGACCTGTTTTTTTTTGGGGGCGAATCAAATTTTGCCTCCTCCATTGCTGATTTACCCCCTTTCCCTCTTTTTTTAACTTTCTTTTTTCCTTGTTTTTTTTCCAAAGGGGGGGATGGTAAGTGGAGTGATTCCTGGCTTCCTGTGGGTATTTTGATTTGGGTTGATCCCAAAAAAATAAAATTTCCAGTTTTTTTTAGCGATGGAAATTCTTTCCCTTTCCCCTGGGTAAAAATCTCTCTTTGGTGGGAAAAATTCGTGTACAGGAAGAAAACTATCATCCAAGGAAAAATGGGTTGTCTATGTATTATCATGAACAAATTAAATCCTAAATTAAAGGGTTTATTGGGAAATTTGGGTTGACTCTCCCTTATACACCCCTATATCTTAGTTATGGGGGTGGGGTTTGGGTTGATTTTTCCCCAAAATGTTTCCTTAAATTCCCCTTTTTTTGGGGTAATTTATTTTTGACTATGCCGCATACGTGCGAGTTTTGAATTTTCCCCCTTTCTCTGGGCCCTTCTTGGTTTGGGTTTTTCTCTTTTCTCCGTACACTAATCTACTTTTTCTAGATCATTGGCAGATTCTATAATTTTCAAGAATACTACCATTCTTTGGGGGCATTATTTTTGTTGTATTTTTCTCTTTTGTCAATGGTTTGTTCTTCCCCAAATTGGGGGGTTTAACCTCAACATTACTACACACAGAAAATTTGTTCAATTTATCCCCAGAAGTTTAAATAACTTTTTATTAAAATGTCCAATTATGTTTATCAAATTGCTTTTGATTTTCATTTTTTTATTTTGTACTCAATAGCTTTTTGTATTGGCAAAAATTTTGTTCACCCTTTCACTAATTTGGAAGCCAGCTCTATAAGTTTTCTCTTCTTTTTTTATCAAAGACCCCCTAAGAGACAGAGCAGGGTTTTCCCGGTGTTGTCCCCTAATCTTAAACGCTGGATCAAAATTTTTCCATACTGAGATGGGTTAAAAATTTTCAAACCCCTAGGGTCAAAATTACATTAAAACAGAGACAGAAACTTTTGTCTATGTGTTGGTTAAATTTGATAAATTTAAAATTTTTCTAAGAACGAGCTAATTGTAAAAAAGTTCTTGGGGCTCTTTGCCCTGTATTGGATAGTAACCCATTTTGCACCCTCCAAAATGAAAGGGGCCCCTCCCACAAGGAGTTTTTTCCTCAACGTTTTTTTGTCTTTGCTACCGAATGATCCATCTTGATGGCTGCCTTCTAGTCCCTTGGCTCCGTACAAACGGGTAGTTTATAAACGACCAAAAGGTGTGTTCTATTGTTTTTCTTCCTATGCCTCCCACCGAGACAGAAGAATAGACAAGAGAAGAAGAGGGGGGAGGGACAAACAGGCGCCTGGATCTAATGTAGTAGGTCACTTTACAATTGAAGTATACAATAAATTCAGAAGTGCTCACCTGAGCCAGTTGTACAAGATATGGTACAACACATATAACACTTTTGTAGCAAAATCCGACTGTCAGCTGCTGGTACCTCCACTGGACCACTCGTGCACCCCACACTCAGGAGCAGGAGGAAATATATAACTGTGTTTCTGCAACTGATTTCAGTTTACAAACAGGATAGGAGGTTCTACTAGCGCTCTTCAAATTTAAAAGAGTCCTTCCATAGGATTGTCAGGGAGGGACACAAATCCTCATTAAAGATATGAGAATTTATTTAAAACAACAAACTTAAACAACACGATACAATTAAAATAAAGCCTCTACGCGTTTCACTCGCATCATCGCGAGCTTCCTCAGGAGTTCTAACACACTCACAATTCTGCAGTACTCAAATAGTCTTAACAGGGCCAACCCTAGCCAAGGGACTAGAAAGCAGCCATCAAGATGGATCATTTCGAGTCCAGACAGAATGACAGAAATCAGCTGATGGACAAACTCCTTGTGGGAGTCGACTCTTCGATTTTGGAGGGTGCAACATGTGAGGTACCTATCCAATACACGGCAGAAGAGACCAGAACATTTTACAATATAGCTCGTTCTTTAGAGAAATGTTTAATTATCGAATCTAACCAACACATAGACGAGAAGTTTCTGTCTCTGTATGTTAATGATAATTTGATCCCTAGAGGTTTGAAAATTTTTAAGCCATCTCAGTATGAGAATATTGATCCAGCGTTTAATGAGTTATGGATCAAAACCCTGGAAACCTGCTCTATCAGTCTTATGGGCCTTCTGATAAAGAAAAGAAGAGCAAACTGTATAGAGCTGGCTTCCCAAATTAGTGAATGGGTGACGAAATTTGACCAATACAAAAAGCATATTGAGTACAAAGATATAAAAAAGAAAATCAAAAGCAATTTGCATAAACACGAATTGGACATTATTAATAGAAAGTTATTCAAACTATCTAGGGATAGAATGAACAAATTTTCTTTGTGTAGTAATGTTGTGGTTGATCCCCCACCTTTGGAAGAACGATCCCATGTGACACAAGTGAAAAATACATCAGAAAATAACTGTCCCTATAGATTGGATAGTATTCCTGTGAATATTCTAGTAGAATCTGCCAATGATCTAGAACAAGTAGATCCTAGTGTACGGAGAAAAGAGAATAACCCCAACACCAAGAAGAGTGACCAGAGAAAGGGGGCAAATATCAAAACACGCACGTATGCGGCAGTAGTCAAAAATAAATCTACGCCAAAAAGGAATTTAAGGAATAATATATTGGGAAATCAAGCCAAAGCCCAGCCCCATAATCTCAAAGATGATATGGGTGCTATAAGGGAGAGTCAAGCCAATTCCCAGATAAATCCTAATATAGTAGACTACACTGTCCATGATAATACTATAGACAACTCCATTTCTTCCTTGGATGATAGTTTTCTTCCATGTACACCGAATGTTTCCACCCAAAGAGAGATTATTATCTCAGGAGGAGGTGAAGAATCTCTACCATCAGCTCAAATAAACATAGG
>JAODAL010047767.1:0-29598 GCA_025379985.1 Phyllomedusa bahiana | reverse complement strand
ATAAAAGCTGTTTCACACAAATCTCTCGTTGAGGTCATAGGTAATAGGGGCAATTTATCTCAGTAGCGGAAAGGGATAATTATTGGCTTTTTGTCCAAGGGTGGCAGTATTTCTGAAACTGTGCAGTTTGTGAACTGTTCACATGCTGCTGTAGTGAAAGTGTATAATGAGTAGACAGAATAATATTGTGACTAAGCAACAAGGAAACTGCGGACCACCACGTGCCATGATGTGTGATGTGAGAGATAAATGTTGGCTACGAAGGTGTGGGAGGGCAAACTGACACAATACAGTGGAGCAGCTCACCTCCAAAGTGAACCAACAGACTACCAGATGTGTACTTAAAACAACAATTCAGAAAAAGGATTTCACTGAAGGCAAGTGTATCCCAAAAAATAAAAAATAACTTGATACTATTAAAAAACCTAATACGCACTATCCCTACACTGTCCCTAACAAAGAAGAATAACTACCCTACCTATAACCAGGGCAATCGCCCCGTCAAGGGTGACCCTGTACACGTACCTCTCCCTATAAAAAAGGAGCCCCTAGTATTCCCTCAAAAGAATAAAGGATTAAATGATTTACTAGACACAACTAATCATGATGGAAGAAGTATATAATAAGTATGAATTTAGAACAATATTAAATTACACAAAAAATGTCGCGCTACCTATACTTTTCCGTCTGCATCACCCGGACTTTGTTCATCTTTATTATTTGTTTGGTACCGTGAGAACTACTTTAGTCTCACACATAGCACATTTTCCTATCGTTCCTTTCTTTTGTTTGCGGTCAGTATCATTTATTCATTTTAAATCACATTGCATTGTTTGTTACATCTATTAATCATGTTTATTGATTTACCTTTGTGGCAATGATATACATTCTTGCAATTATCACATTGCACTCTTACATTTCAATTATCATGCTTTTTGATTTTTCTCTTTGCAATGATATCTCCCCAGTGATTATGTATTGGTGACTGGTTAATCTTTCAGCAATTATGAACTGTTAGGTATTTATCAATCATGTTTCTTTACTAAATATATATTTTCTAATGTATATTTATTAGTGATTTTCCCTGATGAAACTTTTGAATTGGAGGAGAAACGCATTGGAAATTAAATCTAAAGTCTAAACTATGGAAATAGAGAAGTTTTTCCAGAAAGACTAGTAAATCAATTGCTGTGGGACTAATTTATTAATCATTGTTGAATTTTATCAAATATAATTCCTGCTTTTCGTGAAATATAAAATCATTAATTGCGATAAGGTAAATTCATTTTTTGTGTAATTATAGATTTTCCTAAATTCATAATTACTATATACTCCTTCCATCGTGATTATTTTTGTCTAGAAAATCATTTAATCCTTTATTCTTTTGAGGGAATACTAGGGCCTCCTATTTATAGGGAGAGGTACGTGTACAGGGTCACCCTTGACGGGGCGATTGCCCTGGTCATAGATAGGGTATTAGTTATTATTCTTTGTTAGGGATAGTATAGAGTTAGTGCTTATTAGGTTTTTACATAGTAGTATTAATAAAAGTTATTTTTTATTTTTTGGGATACACTTACATAGTTACATAGTCCTAGGGGGAGAAAAACTTAGAGAATCGCTTGTGGAGAAAGATCTGGGCGTTCTTGAAGATCATAGACTACAGAACAGCATGCAATGTCAATCAGCTGCCTCTAAGACAAATAAGATATTGGCGTGTATTAAAAGAGGCATAGACTCACGGGACAAGGATGTAATTCTATATGCTGTTCAGTTCTGGGCCCAAGTTTATAGAAGAGTTGTAATGGAGCTAGAGAGAGTGCAAAGATGAGCAACCAAACCTATAAGGGGAATGGAGCATCTTAGTTATGAGCAGAAGTTAGTAGAAATGAACTTATTTAATCTTGAGAAAAGACGGCTTTGTGACATGATTAAATTATATAAATATATAAAGAGTCCCTACAAAAAATATAAGGAAAAATTATTTCATGTAAAGCCCCCTCAAAAGACAATGGGACATTCCCTTCTGCTAGAGAAAAAAGGATTCAATCTCCAGAGGAGAAGAGCGTTCTTCACTGTAAGAACTGTAAATCAATGGAATAGCCGCCTGAGGAGCTGGTCACAGCAGGAAAAGTTGGGAGTTTCAAGAAAGGCTTAGATATTTACCTGAAATGAAAGAATATTAATACGCACATAGCTATGTATAATTCTGGATTCTGGCTGGTGGCGGCTCTGGGGACAGAGATGTGGTCTCCCCTGGAGCGGATTGGTTCTTGCCTTGTGGGTTTCAGGGCATCACCCACTTTTTCCCCACCCTTGGTTGAACTTGATGGACACGTGTCTTTCTTCAACCATACTAACTATGTAACTATGTCACTATGCGACACAAGTTGGGGATGGCAATGTTATGGTTGGGAAACACTTTTGTGGCATTCTCTAGGCCAACTTATCCATGTGGAAGGCACTATCAACTGATTTGTTAATAAATCCATCCTTGGAGATATACCCATACATATTGATTGTCTTCCTTGGTGTAGATGTGATCTTCCTGCAAGACAATACGATATGTCACATGCACATGGCTAGAAATATACAACACTGGTTGGAAGAGCATGAACAAGACTTCCAAGAACTAACCTGACCCTCTAGTCCCTCAGATATGAACCCATTGAAACATCTGGGGGACCACCTCGATCCTCCCACAAACACCCCCAGGGCCGCCGTACAGGGGGTACAGCCGGTACTCCTGTATGGGGCCCGGTGGAATAAGGGGGCCCACTGCAAGCAGGCCCCCTTATTCCTCATGCGGGGCCCGGCCGCCGCATCCGGTCTCTACACTCCGGGCTGTGTCCCAAGTGCTCAGAGACCGGACCCGGAAGTCGGGGACTAATGTCCTCCACTCCCAGGGCTGCGCGGTGTCAGTGGCGCACAGCGCCGCTCTCGCTGCGCTCCACTGATCGTCCTGGCAGGTGTAAGGCGATAGGCCTGCCAGACGCCGGCCCCTACTGGTGACATAGGCGCGCGGTGACGTCACATCACCATGCCGCCTATGCAGTGCGCCAGTAGAAGCCGGCGGGGAGCGCCCGGGAGTGGCAGGAGCGGGAGCGAGGTAAGCAGTTTTATATATATATATATATAAAAATATATATATATATATATATATACAAATATATATATATATATATATATATATATATATATATATAAGGAAGCGGGCCCTGACTCTGCCTAACCCTAAACCGGGCCCTGACTCTGCCTAACCCTAAAGGGGGCCCTGACTCTGCCTAACCCTACAGGGGGCCCCGACTCTGCTTAACGTTAAAAGGGGCCCTGATTCTGCCTAAAGGGGGCCCTGACTCTTCCTAACCCTAAAGGGGGCCCTGACTCTGCCTAACCCTAAAGGGGGCCCTGACTCTGCCTAAAGGGGGTCCTGAGTCTGCCTAAACCTAAAGGGGGCCCTGACTCTGCCTAAACCTAAAGGGGGCCCTGACTCTTCCTAACCCTAAAGGGGGCCCTGACTCTACCTAAACATAAAGCGGGCCCTGACTCTACTTAAACATAAAGTGGGCCCTGACTCTACCTAAACATAAAGAGGGCCCTGACTCTACCTAAATATAAAGAGGGCCCTGACTCTACCTAAACATAAAGAGGGCCCTGACTCTACCTAAACATAAAGGGGGCCCTGGATACCTACAAACTAAAGGGGCCCTGACTGCCTACAAGGCAAAGGGGGCCCTGACTACCAACAAACTAGCTAAGAGGGCCTTAACTACCTACAACCCAAAGGGGACTCTACCTGCACACTAGCTAAAGGCGGCCCTGACTTCCTGCACACGAGCTAAAGGAGGCTCCTAACTACCTGTATACTACCTAAAGGGGCCTGCTTATCTACCTGGGGGCTATTTACCCACCCACCCGTTGCTAGGTACCCACCAACCTACCTGGGGTCGGACTAGCGACTTATCCAGCAGGGGTCTACCTACCTAAATAGAGCCTATCTAATTACATGGGGCCATGCACATTTGCCAACCTACCTAGGGTCTTGTCTACCAACCTGGTAATATAATTGTGAGGGGAGCAGCCCATAGTTGTAGCATTATCTCCAGGGAGCCAGTTCTCTCCACACCCTCCAACCCCTTAGGATATTAGGCCTCTAAGTTATGGCTTGTACCTGTTCTTCCACCCCTGGGAAGTTTGTACAGAGGTGGGAATAGGTAAAGAGATGTTGGAAAAGTGAGGATTCTAAGATATTTGTGTGTAATTTCTGCAGGGATGAGTTGTGGCTGGGACAAGTCATCATGGCGGTGTGGAACGGATGCAGAAGAGAAGGGAAAAAGAACGACTCAAGAGAAGAGAACGACTCATCAGATAGGACATCTCCGGTGAGTCCCTGATTTCAGGGGTTATTTTACTTCTTTACTGGATCAGTGCTGTATTCACTGTAATGTGATGTGACCCGAGCTGGTGTCAGATCACTATGTGGTCTCCATATGGTGGTGTTATACCGGCGTTCGTATAGTGGCAGTGTACATGTGTACCTGATTGTAAAAGAAGGAACACCTGACTCTGTGATAGGAGTTACACTTTTACTTTCTTGCTGGTGTTTATTTTAGAAGGTGGTTGTCATGGGGGCTGGCGCGGGTGCCGTCGCCCCCCGCGGTCGCTCCCCTGCCCTCAGGGGGCCCGGCACGGGTGCCCGCGACCATTCCCCTTCTGCCCGGGTCCAGGCGCCGGCTCACTTACCCGTCCACGCTCCTGTACACGCTGCTCCTGCCTGTCCCAGCCGTCGCGCACGTACCCGTTGCTTAGGGCGCGCGCGACGGCTGGTCTGGATTTAAATGGCCAGTGCACCGTTAATTTAGTCAATTGCCGGCCGCTGGTTCTATATAAGGAATACGCCCCCAGCACTCTCTGCCAGATTGTTGGTGTGCGTTGCCTAGTTTAGAGAGTGTTGGAAGTCCTGTCTGTTTACCCGTGTACCAGTCCGTTCCGCTACGTTTCCTGACCTTGCCTGTTTGCCGCCTGCCCTGACCTTCTGCCCGTCTCTGACCACGAACCTCTGCTGCCTGCCCTGACCTTCTGCCTGTCCACGACTACATCTCCGGATTACGATTCAGTACCACGCATTACCCCGGCTGCCATCACAAGCAAGTCACGTCAGGGGTAGTGACCCGGTAGCCTCACGCCACAGCAAGTCCATCCCGCTTTGCCGCGGGCTCTGGTGAATACCGGGGGCTACTTAGACTCCGCTCCCTGGCGTGGCTTAACTAACATCGCTTGCGGTGGTCCAGCGAATCCACCGAACCCTTACAGTACAATCTGGCCATGGAGTCCGCCAGGGTACCTTTGCCTGAGCTCCGGGACGTCACGACGGCCGTCGCCCAGCAGAGCCAGCGTATTGACCAGCTCGCGGCCCTGATGCAGAACCTTGCGGCCCGTCTACCTCTGCCTGCGGCTGCTGTCGCCAGGCCAGCACCAGTTGCTCCTGCAGCCATTGCTCTACCTGCTCCTGCACCGGGACCTTCTCTGCATCTGCCACTCCCTTCACGTTATGATGGAGACCCCAAGAAGTGCCGTGGCTTCATCAGTCAATGCTTCATCCACCTCGAGATGTTGGGGCATCAATTCCCTACCGAGCGGGCTAAGGTGGCCTTTATAATTAGCCTCTTATCGGGAGAAGCCTTGGCCTGGGCAACTCCGCTATGGGACCGAGGAGATCCATTGACGGCGAATCTACAAGCCTTTCTCCAGGGGTTCCGCACCGTCTTCGAGGAACCTGGCCGCACCTCCTCCGCTGCCGCAGCTCTGCTCCGTCTCCGTCAGGGGCAGTCTACGTGGGTCAGTACTGTGTGCAGTTCCACACCCTAGCCTCAGAACTGGACTGGAAAAATGAGACGTTGGTGGCAACCTTCTGGCAAGGCCTCTCTGGGCGCATTAAAGACGAGCTCGCCGGTCGGGACCTACCAACCACTCTGGACAAACTGATTCGGTTGGCCACCCGAATTGACATACGCTTTGCCGAGAGACAACAAGAGCTCCGTCTCCAACGGGAGGTCACCCGACCACGGCGGCTATCTCGTCTGGCTCCCGTCTTTCAACGACCTCCACTTCCTCCGCCAATGGTTCCTGAGGACGAACCCATGCAAGTTGAAAGGGCTCACTTGACCCAGGAGGAACGCTCACAGCATCGTCAGAGGCAGCTTTGTTTCTACTGTGGCGGTTCTGGCCACTTCATTGGGGAATGTCCGGTGCGCCCGGGAAACTCTCGCACCTAGGGCTTGCAGGAGAGGCATACCTAGGTGTTAGTGCGGCCTCTGCCAGTCTGACCATTCCCGTACTCTGTGGAATTTCGCTGGACAGCACCTTTCAAGCCACCGCCTTCCTTGATTCGGGGTCCGCTGGAAATTTTATCAGCCACGCGCTCGTGTCCAAGTTTCGTCTCCCAGTGACCCCTCTGCAGAAACCCATGTTCGTCTTCTCGGTCAGTGGCGAATGCCTCAAGGATGCTATTCAGTTCTGCACTGCGCCCCTCACCTTGCAGATAGGCGCTCTACACAAGGAGACTCTGAAACTTCTTGTTCTGCCTCGCTCCTCTTCTGAAATCCTCCTGGGCCTTCCTTGGTTGCAAGAGCATGCACCGACCCTAGACTGGAACACAGGCGAGATTATCCGTTGGGGCCTCGCATGCCACTCTCGATGCCTTTCTGTACTCCGTCCTGCCTCTGTAAAGTCTACGAAGCCTCTGCCGGGTCTGCCCACTTCTTATCAGGATCTAGCCGATGACTTTTCCGAAAGACAGGCCGAAACTCTTCCTCCGCACCGGCCATTTGACTGTCCTATTGACCTGCAACCTGGTACTACTCCTCCCCGAGGCAGAGTCTACCCTCTTTCTGTCCCGGAGACCAAGGCGATGTCGGAGTATATCCAGTAGAATCTCCGTAAAGGCTTTATACGCAAGTCTTCATCGCATGCGGGTCCAGATTCTTCTTTGTCGAAAAGAAAGATGGAACTCTCCGGCCCTGTATCGATTATCGGGGACTCAATAAAATCACCATAAAAATCGATACCCCCTGCCTCTGATCTCGGAGCTGTTTGATCGCCTGCGTGGCGCAAACATTTTTTCCAAGTTGGATTTACGCAGAGCATACAACTTGATTCGTATCCGTGAAGGCGACAAATGGAAGACGACCTTTAATACCCGAGATGGCCACTTCGAATATCTCGTCATGCCGTTTGGCCTCTGCAACGCTCCGGCAGTGTTCCAGAACTTTGTCAACGAGATCTTCCGCGACCTTCTCTACGTCTGTGTCATTGTCTATCTGGACGACATTTTAATCTTCTCTCCAGATCTAGAAACTTACTGCCACCACGTCCGCCTGGTGCTCAGACGTCTCCATACCCACCAGCTATATGCCAAACTGGAGAAATGCCTGTTTGAATGCACCTCGTTGCCCATCCTAGGGTACATCGTTTCGGATCAAGGTCTCCAGATTGATCCCTCTAAGCTTTCAGTGGTCTTGCAGTGGCCCCGACCGGTGGGTCTCCGGTCCATTCAGCGCTTTTTGGGGTTCGCAAACTATTACAGGCAGTTTGTCCCGCAATTCTCCATGCTGGTGGCCCCACTGGTGGCCCTGACTATGAAGAATGCTAACCCCAAATCCTGGCCTCCCGAAGCCCAAGAAGCCTTTAATCGTCTTAAACCAGCATTCGCCTTAACTCCTGTTCTGTTCTGTCTCGCCCGGACCCGCAGTGTCCATTTGTCTTAGAAGTGGACACCTCCTCAGTAGGTGCTGGCGCTGTCCTCCTTCAAAAGTCCTCCTCTGGGAGATTGCGTACTTGCGGCTTCTTTTCCAAGACCTTCACTCCTGCCAAACGAAATTACATGATCGGTGATCGTGCACTATTGGCCAGAAAGTTAGCTCTAGAAGAATGGCGACACTTGCAACACTTGCTGGAGGGGGCTTGCCATCCCATTGCGATCTTCACCGATCACAAAAATCTCCTTTAGCTTCAGTCTGCTCAGCGATTGAATCCTCAACAAGCCTGGTGGTCGCTCTTCTTCGCCTGCTTTAATTTCCTCCTTCACTTTTGGCCAGCCGAAAAGAACGTCAGGGCGGATGCCCTCTCTAGATCCTCGAACACTGTGGGCCTAGAGCCGCCTCTGCAGCACATAATTCCTCCTGAGCGGCTCCTCATGGCGGCTCCCATGGATCTTCAACATCTACCCCCTACGTCCGCCCTGCTATGCGGCTTCGAATCATTAAGTGGGGACATTCCTCTCGTACAGCGGGCCATCCTGGGGTCCACAAGTCTTTACAATTGATCTCTCGCTACTATTGGTGGCCCACTCTCACTCAAGACATTAGAGACTTTGTCCTGGCCTGTACCTCCTGTACCCATAACAAAGTCCCTCGTCTCAGACCCGCGGGTCTGCTTCAGCCTCTCCCGGTGCCAGAAAGACCTTGGTCACATATTGCCATGGATTTTGTTACTGACCTCCCGGCCTCCTCTGGGAACACGGTCATCTGGGTGGTGACTGACAGATTTTCAAAGATGGCTCACTTTGTTCCCCTGCCCGGGTTACCCTCTGCCCCCCAGCTGGCCCAGTACTTCTTCCACCACATTTTTCGGCTACATGGGCTCCCATTGCATATCATCTCAGATAGGGGGGTCCAGTTTGTGTCGAAATTCTGGCGTGCTCTGTGTGCTCAGTTGCAGGTCCAGCTTGACTTCTCGTCTGCATACCAACCTCAAACCAATGGGCAGGTAGAGAGGGTCAACAAAGTTTTAGGTACCTACCTATGACATTTTGTATCCGCCCATCAGGATAACTGGTCTGACCTCCTCTCCTGGGCAGAATTTTCGTATAATTCCTTAGAATCTGAGTCTGCTGGTGCCTCTCACTTTTTTGTTGTGTTTGGGCTTCATCCCCGCCCGCCTCTCCCTCTGGCTACCTCGTGTCTCTTCTACGGGTCTCCGCTCGCACCAAGGTCCAGGCTGACAGGTACCGTAGACCTCCGCCCATGTTTAAGCCGTGTGATAGGGTTTGGTTATCTGCCAAGTATATTCGCTTCAAGGTGCCCAGTTATAAGTTAGGCCCTAAGCATTTGGGCCCTTTTGTGGTACTTCGGCAACTAAACCCGGTGTCCTACAAGCTCCGCTTACCTCCCACTCTGCGTATCCCGAACGCCTTCCATGTCTCTCTCCGCAAACCGGTGGTGCTGAATCGCTTCTCCTGTGGATCTGTCTCGCCTTCTCCTGTGGCGAACTCTGATAACATCTTTGAGGTCAAGGAGATGCTGGAGGAAAGAACAGTGAGGGGGAAGCGGTTCTTTCTGATTGACTGGAAGGGGTTCGGTCCTGAGGAGCGTTCGTGGGAATCTGAGGCCAATGTGTCACCTGACCTCCTCTCTAAGTTCCGTAAAAAGAGGGGGAGACCTAAAGGGGGGGTACTGTCATGGGGGCTGCAGCGGGTGCCATCGCCCCCCACGGCCGCCCCCCTGCCCGCAGGGGGTCCGGCACGGGTGCCGCGGCTGCCCGCGACCATTCCCCTGCTGCCCGGATCCCGGCGCCGGCTCACTTACCCGTCCACGCTCCTGTGAACGCTGCTCCTGCCTGTCCCGGCCGCCACGCGCGTACCCGCTGCTTAGGGCACGCGCGCGACGGCTGGTCTGGATTTAAAGGGCCAGGGCACCGGTAATTTAGTCAATTGCCGGCCGCTGGTCCTATATAAGGAATATGCCCCCAGCACTCTCTGCCAGATTGTTGGTGTGCGTTGCCTAGTTTAGAGAGTGTTGGAAGTCCTGTCTGTTTACCCGTGTACCAGTCCGTTCCGCTACGTTTCCTTACCTTGCCTGTTTGCCGCCTGCCCTGACCGTCTGCCTATCTCTGACCACGAACCTCTGCCGCCTGCCCTGACCTTCTGCCTGTCCCCGACTACATCTCTGGATTACGATTCTGTACCACGCACTACCCCGGTCGCCATCACAAGCAAGTCACATCAGGGGTAGCGACCTGGAAGCCTCACGCCGCAGCAAGTCCATCCCACTTTGCGGCGGGCTCTAGTGAATACCAGGGGCTACTTAGACTCCGCTCCCTGGCGTGGCTTAACTATCATCCCTTGCGGTGGTCCAGCGAATCCACCGAACCCTTACAGTGGTGAGGTGCGTGACCAAGGGAAACGTGGAGGGGGATATTGTATGTGGGTGGAGGGGGATATGGATGGAGCTACTTAGCCCTGTGTCTATGATATGCTAGACTGACAGATATGTGAGACAGACAGATATGTGACTCACTTGGTATAGTACTACACAATACAGTTCTTTTTTGAATACTGTATTATGTGGTAAAATGGGTGCATTTATATCCTAGAAGCCGTTTTTTTTGCTGGGGGCGGGGCGATCGGGTTGCTGGGGGCGGAGTTTACAGGGGGGGCCCCAGGTGCTTAAGCTGTATGGGGCCCTGAAATCTCTGTTGGCGGCCCTGAACACCTTCCAGCAGCTGTGGTATGAACTGCAGTCAGCATAGCTCCAGATACCTGTGACAATCTACCAGGACACTACTGAGTCACACCCAGCCTGTCTAGCTGCTGCCTGTACTGCACTAGCTGCTGTCTATGCTGCATAAAGTGGTTACTCTGGATTTTAAAATCCATAATATTGTGACACTACTATAAATATAAGGCTACAAGAGAAAATGTTATATTTTCTGTACCATTTTTATCTTTACAGCTACTTATGCATAAAGATTAATTTTTTGTAGGTGAAGGTATTACTGAAGAAATTAAGGCACATGCTAGTCAAAATTAAAAGCTAGCCATGTCTCTGTCTCTGAATTGGTTGTGACAGAGAAGGGGGCTAGCTTAGCTGCTGAACAGTCTCACAGCTGTCTTTCCTGCATGTCACTGAGGCAAAGAAGGAGGAGGATCTTCCTTCATGTGTCAGGCCCAAGTAAAAGTATTGCTGTCGGGCTGGGGAAGTGAGTGTGAAATACTGTTCAATGATGCACAGAGATATGAACTGTAAATTATATTAGCAGGTGCAAATATATTACATTTCTTATACAATAAAATATATTTTATTTTGACGGACATCTCCTTTATTAAGACAAATAAGGTATGTAGTTAATATGTTTGTACAACCTCAATTCCCAAAAAGTTGGGACACTAAACAAATTGTGAATAAAAACTGAATGCAATGATATGGAGGTGCCAACATCTAATGTTATATTCAACAAATCCCCAAAAAGTTGGGACCATGCCATTTTTACCATAGTGTGGCATCCCCCTTCTTCTTACAACAGTCAACAGACATCTGGGGACAGAGGAGACCAGTTTCTCAAGTTTAGAAATAGGAATGCTCTCCCATTCATGTCTAATACAGACATCTAAGGTTATGTGCACATGGCTTGTTTGCGGGGCGTAATTATGCCCCGCAATTACGCCGTGTGGACGGGGGCGGGAGCGGGGGGCCAGCACCTCGCCGGCCCATAGACTATCATTACTAGCAGCGCGTATACGCCGCTAGTAAATGACATGTCACTTATCTCCCCCCCACGGCGGATTCGCCAAGCAGGGAGAGGAGACGTTATCCATAGTTCTCTATGAGAACTATGGATTACCGTAATGACGGACGTATTCCAGCCGTAATTTGCGCACTCTGGCGCATAATTACGGACTGAAATACGTCCCATGTGAACATAGCCTAACTGTTCAATCGTCTTAGGCCTTCTTTGTCGCACCTTCCTCTTTATGATGCGCCAAATGTTCTCTATAGGTGAACAATGGTGGAATTGGTGATCCTCTTACCATCTTGGTTTCAGAGAGACACTGACACTCTGAGTAGCTCTTTTTATACCCAATCTTGTTGTCAATTCACCTAATTAGTGTTGATTGGTCTTCCAGCTGTTCGTTATATGCTCAATGTCATTTTTCCAGCCACTTATTGCTACTCATCCCAACTTTTTGGGCATTTGTAGACACTGTGAAATTTTGAATCAACATATTTTTCCTTTCAAATTTACATTTACTCAGATTAAACTTTTGATCTGTCATCTATGTTCTATTCTGAATAAAATATTAGATGTTGGCACCTCCACATCATTGCATTCAGTTTTTATTCACAATCTTTTTAGTGTCCCAACTTTTTTTGAAATTGAGGTTGTATATATGTTAATATAATATGTTTGTTAATATGTTTGTCTGTTCCCTTCGAAGAAGAACTGGAGGCATTTTGAGATACGTATTAACGTGGGGAGAGAAACTCCGGCTGCTGAACAATAGTTAATAAATAGGTAATTCTGTTATAGTTTGTGTTCTATAGTCAAAAATGTCCATCAAAAATACAATCAAATGAAGCAAATAAATCCTGGCTGCTACACAAGCAGCAGCGTTTATATGATTATATATTTGCTGATTTTAAAATATGTGCAGTGTAATTTCTAAACCCTTTATTGCTATTATTCTGTTCACTTGTAACTGTCAGACCTAATGTCTTTGTGGAAGCCTACAAATTTTCTTACATGGAGTACCATGTAAGCATCCCTATTAATAAAGCATAATTACTAATAAATAAATGTAAAGTTAGAGGACTGAACTTTCTTTCTGTAAATGTGATTTTATGTTTCCAAGTCATCCAGCTGTTGGTGATAACTTATGTGGGTGCTGTGACTCATGAATCCTTCTGATATTAGATTCTAAAGAGTCATCCTAAGATATGGTCAGGCTAAAAGGAACTTTTACACATCTAGTTTTCCCTTTCCCAGACAAATTCCATTTTGTTTTATCTATGCTTTATCACCTTGAAATCAGAGTTGCGCTGTCTTCACTCTCCGCCAGTCTTCTGACTTCTTGTGGTCTTGTTCAGGGCTATCTTAAGAGCACTTTAGGCCTTTGGGCAAAGCACTGCACTGTTTTCTGCCCATGCATATGATGTCACACCAGGTCACACCCCTAATAACTCCCAAGTACACCCAATCATGCCCAGTTACCTTCAGCAGACAAGTACCAAAACAATAGAGTTGCCAGTATCTATAAAGATGTATTTACACTCACCGGCCACTTTATTAGGTACACCATGCTAGTAACGGGTTGGACCCCCTTTTGCCTTCTAGAACTGCCTCATTTCTTCAGTGGCTTAATTCAAACAAGGTTATGCAACTCATGCTCAATTGGTTAAGGGGCCATATAGTGCCTGTGAATTGAATAACTATTTTCCTTTCAATGTTACATTTACTCAGATTAAACTTTTGATCTGTCAATTATGTTCAATATCATGAATAAAATTTGATGTTGGACCTCCAAATCTTGCTTCAGTTTTATTCACATTTTAGTGCCCCAAACTTATTTGAAATTGAGGTTGTATATATTTAGATATCAAGTTTTTTAATATGTTTGTCTTTTCCCCAAGAGAACTGGATGGTATTTTGAGATACTACTAAGGGGGAGAGAACTCGGCTGCTGATACAATAGTGAAATAGGTAATTCTGTAAGTGTGATGTTCTATAGTCAAAAATAGTCCATCTAAAATACAAATTCTGAAGCAATAAATCCTGCGCTCAAGCAGAGCCTTTAAGATTTACTTTGTGATTTAAAATGGGTGTAATTTGTAATCCACTTTTTGCATTATTCTGTTCATGCTTCGAACCAATGTTTTTGAGCCCAAATTTTCTTACTTAGTACCCATGACATCCTATTAATAAAGCTATTCCCCTAATAAATAATGTAAGTTAGAGGACTGATTTTTTCAAATGGTTTATGTTCCAGCATCCAGCTGTCTTGTAACTTAGTGGTGCTGTTGTTAACCTTTGATAAAATTCTAGGAGTCATCCTAAGATATGGTCAGAAAAGGGCTTTTATCACATCTAGTTCCCTTTCCCAACAAATTCCATTTTGTTTTATCTGCTTTATCACCTTGAAATCAGAGTTGCCTTTCTTCACTTCCGCCAGTCTTCTGACTTCTTGTGGTCTTGTCTACAGGGCTATCTTAGAGCACTTTAGGCATTGGGCAAAGACTGCACTGTTTTCTGCCATGCATATGATGTCCACCAGGTCAGCATCCTAATAACCCAAGTACACCCAATCATGCCCAGTTACCTTCAGCAGACAAGTACCAAAACAATAGAGTTGCCAGTATCTATAAAGATGTATTTATATAAAATAACATTTTTATATAAATAAATTCATACAAATAGGTTTAAGACAATGCTCTATGTTCTTTGTTACCTGATAGGTAGGGTCACTGATAGGTAAGGTCCCTGTTAGGCAAGTAAACAGACAAGACCTCATTTAGGTAACTAGGCATGGCCCTTATCTCTTCCCATTCCCCAACAAGCAGAAGGACCTCCTAGACAAGGCCTGCTGCAGGCGTGTAATAGGATGGAAATAGATGATTGATGTGTCTTATTTGATGTGATATAGAGATATGTCTTATGCCTCATTAATATACCTTGTATCCAATCTATATAAGATATATATTTGTATCAAGTATAATCACTGTATTTAGGTATCTCTGTGTGAGGGCAGCTGTCATAGTACATCACAGTAGTAGTCTATTTCTGCTTAACATTTGGTGACCTCTGCCTGGTAGTTCAAAGCTAACTCCCCCCCACTGTACTGATCAGAAGCTGATATCATACATTTCTTCTCAAGTATTCTTATACTGTCCCATGTATGGATGGTCAGATAATTCTGAAGTCTCTGGTAATGCTGACTATACCACTTAGACATAAGGGATACTACGTTTGGGCATCCTGAGAGTTAAGGGAGACAGCTCTGACTAGTATAAAAAAGGCTTGCTGTGCCATTGAGAGCTAGCTTCAGCTGGGGTCATCAAACGAAATGGGTGTACTTTGAGGTACAGTGGGGCTCCCCGTTTCACCTTGTACGAACTATGCATCGATAACATCTGTAACTGCAGCTATCATTCTATTCTTTATTTTATGTAATAAAGATTAATTTTTTATATATTCTGCCTGATTGTAATTATTTTCTTGATTGCCAATCAATCACCCGCTTACAAGGCGGTATGATGTCACGGTTCTTCCTGCATCTGCATGACGTCTTGTAGCTTGCAGTCCTCAAGTAGCCTGTGGCCTAAAAGACTAATAGGTGGAGCAAGGAGCCAATGGCAACCTGTGCCACTATGTTTTTTAACTGTTTTGTAGGTTGCAAACAGTTGAATATGCAGTGCTGACCCGGGGATTCCCAGGACATACCTCCAACTGCCCAAGGCCCTTTTGCCCGTGGTGCTCTTAGGTAACAGCCTTGTGTGCCCAATCGATAACACAGCCCTGGTATTTTTTCGAACAGAATGTAAAGTGCCATTGGTTGACACCACTGTTCTGAAGCATATTCTTTGAACGGAACTGTCAGCAAATGACACGATGTACTGATCAGATCAAGACCAGAGGAAAACAGAAGACCTGCAGAGAGTAAGGATTATGCAGTGCTGAATCCAATGTTAGGAGGTAGGTGAGTAAAAATATTTATTATTTTAAAAGGGCGGCAGTATATTGAAAAAAGAAAAAAAATGATCTAGACAACCCATTGAAGGCAAAACTCACATAGGTCCTGTTTACTGAGATATATTTCATATTTTCCTGCAGATTATGTAAAAAAAAAAAGGAAAAAACACTAGTTTTTTAGAATCCTCAGTTTGCAGATCCATATGTAACCACAATAAAAGCCCCAACAGTAGCTTTTATTGTAGATTTATTGTGGTTTTTTTACATCTGTATGAACTTAGAAGAAATCCGTAACAAAGCTGTTCTCCATCGGCAAAGAGCAATTGACAGATTTAAAAATCTGCACTGCAGGGCAATTTTTTACACAGAAATAAACCACAGCATGTAGATAAAATGAGTACAAACTAACCAACATGAATGATGCTGCAGTCCACTGCAGATTTATCTGTTCAAATCCACAGGTACTGTAAATTTGCAATAAATCCATGCAAATTTACCCATACTCCCGGTATAGTCCATCAGTCCTCTGCTCAGTACCATTCCCAAAATAGTGTAACAATTCGTATCATAACTGCGTATTTAAACTGATTCCTAATTGGTTGCATGTTACCAGGGAATTAACAATGAAAGATCATTTTCCTTTTGATTGGCTCTCTTCCTGATATGCATTATTCTAGCATCACTGGTGAAGAAGAGGAAGTCCAAAATGCAGATATGTTCTGGGAACTGATACCAGAGTATTGTATTTCTTTTGACCTACATAGAGATACTGAAGTCCCCATTACATTGTGGAAACTAGCTGGATTGCATAGTTTGAAATTGAAAAGGTATATTTATTGTTGCGTGGCTCTGGATGTGTCTGGATTTCAGCCAGGACCAACAAACAGGTTGAGGCGAGCAATGTTCCTAAGTGCTTGGCAGCAGAGGCTAGGTGAGCTTTACACATGCAGTATCACTTACTAAAAGTAGATGTAGTATTAAACAGTCTATTTTGTCTTCCAACAATTTACTATATAATTATACTACAAGGAATCTGCATGAACCTATAAAGCAGCACCTTGCATAGTATGAAAAGTAGCTTATTTACTATAGGCATATTCAATTAGCATTGAATCACCCAATCATACTTAAACCAAGTGTAATATTGTAAAATTCAAACTGGGACAAATGTCTACAATCCCAGTTATGTGTTTATGTATCTAGTACCAGTATGCCTAATCCAAGAATGATTTTACACCTACTTAGATATGGAAATGAACCTGGGATGTAAGCTCTCATTGAAGGGAAGGAACACCACAGGATGCAGAATATTGACTTAAACCCTGAGAGTACAGATCCGCGGGACCCATGACTCATAGTGCTGAAAGATTTAAAGGAATCATTTTCATGGGAAGGTCTGAGTGACATAATACCTCATCTGACAGAATGGAGGAGCTGCGAGATCAGAAATCAATTCAATATTTTGTGGCGTTTAAGGAACTGATAAAAGTATGAAAAGCTCAGTATTTTATATGGAGTGCATGGGATTTGAATATCCCCAACACAGCAATCTCATAAAATCTACTCATTAGCATAAAATATGTAACTTTTTAACACCGCAATATGTTTCAAATTGTTTTTTAGTTAACCCTTGAGAGGCTTTAATCCAGAGCAGCAGGCCCTTAAACAAAGGCTATAGGGCCCAGCAAGGTGACCCATCTGCACTAAGCATTGACTAAGAGAGCACAAAAAATAGGACATCATTTTTCCACTACCTAGCTATGATTTTTAAACTGCAACCTGCCTTTTTATTATTTCTATGTCACTTTTTATGTTGTCTCTATCTATACTGTGAAATCATTATGTAAAGTTATGTTTCCTTAGAAAACAAAACCAATCACTGGCTGCAGCCATCACTTGATATTCCCTTGACATTCCTACACATGTGCCATTTACTTCCTGAGTACTGATGTCAAAAGAATAGCAAGAGAGCACTTATAACACTGATTGGTGGTAGCGGTCAGGTGCCAACTGCTGAACAGGAAGTCAGCAAAGACCGGGGAGAACTACCGGCAGTACCAGTGCTGGAACAGCGGTGAGTACAAAGGTGAGTATGTATTTTTGGGTGTATTGCACAGTCTAAGCTATGTTTATTTTTAAGGTGGAAAACCCCTATGAGGTGGGGAAAGTAAGATAATTTATACAGGGGATATGAAGCTTATTTAGGGGGTGCTAAAACTTAATGTGGAACAAAAGTTAACAGTCTGCGGGGTAACCACTACTTCATATCAAAAGGAAACCAACGACCTGGGTGCAGATGCACGTACCAAACTGACCCCTTAACAGGCTAAATATGCCAGCCTCCTCTTCTTTGATGAAAGCCTGCACCAAGTTCTGCCAGCTATCACCTCAGTATCTGAGGCTCAATTAAGGCCCAATCCAAGGCATATCACAACTGGTTAGCTTACTGTGCTCCTACATGACATATGTCTACTCTTACTGCTCTCTCACCATATCCCTTTCTGGTATGGTGACCTCGTGTACCAGTACTACAGCAACAAATCCCTACTAGAGTCAGGCACAAGGGCAGGTGACTGTCAGAGGAACCAGTTGAATGGGAAGAGGTGGGTGCTGCACTCACAGATAAGTATAATTTTTTCCTGTCCTGGAGGACCACCAGGTACTAGATCGCTGTGTCCCCAGGGATCTTGGGCACATGCTCCAGACTTTTTTCCAGTAAGCACTGCTTTCAACTGTATCCACGTTCTCAGGACACCAGGGGCGACATGTATTAAAGGAGCTGCGCCAGTTATTTGGCGTGATGTCCACCAAAAAAGCTGGCGTAGCCACTGTACATTATATGTATGAACTGTCTTGTGCCACAAACTGGCGCAAGTCCAACATCCTCGCCACTTTCGTCTGCGCCAATTTAAGGAGGCGTGTCTTGCTACATTCATAAGATTAGACATATGAATGTGGCTCCACAGAATGTGGCACAAAAGTGTCGGACTAATGTATACCAATCTCAAAGTGGCGTGGCTGATAACAAAGTTGCCGTAGACAAGCTATAGTTGCCAGTATGCAAAAAATATAAATTATTTCCCAACTAATAACACTAATGCAATAAAAACTAACTTATGATAATTATAAAAATATATAAAATCTTGTCATATAAAAGTAATATAAAATTATATAATATAAAAGCATTAAACCAATAGAGCATCTACGATAAATACCATTCTCAGTTGGATAGTTATGGAGTTATTGTAGCAGTATCCGTGATTACAAACATATCACAGCAGGCTAGAAATAAAATAAAAGCTGTTAGAATAGCATGTCAGTGAATAGAAACTATTGTAGTGATCTTGCTTGGTGCATGTCCATGTCAGGAAAATAGCAGGAAAATAAAATTGAAACAGTGATCAACATCTGATTAAAATTTGTTTCATTTTATGTAGTAAAAGTGAAAAATAAAAAAATCTAAACAAAATGTTATAATTAACATAATTATTTTTTCATGAGAAGCTCCTAAACGTCAATCATACTTTAAGGGCCACATGTATGAAAACTGTCTAGGTCTAAGACTTTCTTTGTTGCCCATCACAAGCTCTGATTGGTTGGTATGGGCAACAAGAAAGTCTTAGACCTAGACAATATCCATACATGTGGCCCTAAATGTTTCCCTTTCTACTATGTCACAATGCTCGCATGAGGCAGTGGAGGCTTCTGGGGACAGACACTTCACGCTTCTCTGATCACTTTCGGTTAGATGTGTGGTGTCTCTCCTCGTAAGATGTTACTATGTATGGGAGTATCGCCTAGTCAACTCATTCTGGTAGTTCACCTGGCATCTCCGGGAGTGTTAGTGTTGAGGCATTGCAGACCAGCAATTGCTCTACTGCCAATTACTTACAATATGTCTGTTTTAATTTAGGTGCACACAGAATTCAATACTAAAGGAAAGCAAGGCGGGAAAGGTGGCGCTCGGTGACGCCTAGTGTGACATTGGAAGTCTCCCAATCCACCATCACCTCACCATTGGTTCCCTTTGTCCTGCCTCTTGTATTAGGCTCCCCTGTGGTCCCCATACCTTCTGTGACAGCTTCCTGTGCAACCTGAGATTGGTGCCAACTTCACCATCCTTCCATCGCCAATCCATTAACACTCTTTCTTAGAACACCAGAACCCTTTCTGGAGAACAATAGGGATACATTGACACTTATAATGTAGCTTCGTTGCATTGGCCATATTTTTTATACTCTCACACCAGATTACCCGTTTTCTGGCCCCTCCCTTCCACTGCTCACGGGATAGTCTGTTTTGTATGCTCTACATCTAATGCCTTGGTGCATTCTGGACTCATCGATCCCTAAGTACCCTTGTTATATATTGTGAACACCTATGAAATGTGATGGAAACCTGTTTTACTTTTGTGTTTTGTACTAATTGTACATGACTGAAAATTATTTGATAAAAACAAGTTAACTAAAAAGAATGTTGCAAGAGATAAGAAGCTACTAGTGTCAATTATTGTTTAGGACAGTTACATTTGTATTCTAATAGTTTCTTCTCCTCTTCTTTATAGACAGAGATGCAGTTCATTGAGTTGAATGAAACATTATGTCAATAATACATTTTCATTCAAATTTTTTATTTTTTTTTCAGATTTATTTTTCATTTCTTCTAATTAAAATCTTACAAAATATGTCTTTTTATGGTTTTAGATTGCACGTCAATTTTCATTCATCAAAATGTAAGTCAGTGGATCAGTAAGCCAGGACTTTGCATGCTGCACAAACTTTTTATGAACATTTTTTCGTTTGCATTTTTATTTTTTTGTTTTTTCTAAATTAAATTAAATGAATTTTAATCAGATGTTGATCACTGTTTCATGTTTATTTTTCTTCTCTCAACCTATATTCTACATACGGCAGTAGCTAGCCTTCAAGGTCTGGCTGGGACCTGACATGTTATTGTAACAGCTTTTATTTTATTTCTAGCCTGCTGTGATGTGTTTGTAATCACCATCGGCGTTACTAGGATCCTGAAACATTCGGGACCCAGGCCCTCTTTGTTACATTTTGCTCAGTAGGTCTGAGTTCACACAGCATTTTTCACAGCACATTGTGAACTGCAGTATGTATTTTTACAGAGAAAAAAACCTGTTCCTGTCACTAATTTTACACGTATTCCACATATATATTATCCATTACCTAAGCAGTCACTGTACAATGAAAATCAGCCCTGACAAATTTGCCTTTTCAAAAGCATTAATTTATGTAGAGTAGTAGTAGTAGTAAATCTAAATAATATGGTCACCAGATAATACACCTATGCATGGAGCAGATACACCACACGTATTACTGTCATACTGTTACTAAAAACATCCCACAACACCAAGACCATCAATTCCAATTCTACCACCACCTAAGGCCTAAATAATACTGCCAGACCAGTTGTACACAGACTCCCAAGTGATGCCTTTTCTAATCATAGTGGTCATCACCCCTGGTTTTTCTCCTTTTGGCCCAGACAGCCATGATGACTTCTTCTGGCAACGACTCGTCTCTACAGACACATCTTATAATCCTCACTTTTCTAGCAGCTACTTACCTATTGCCTATTTCTGTACAAAATCATCAAGGGGTGATGGTGGGGGGTTATGGGATAATAGGTTGGGGCTGTATTTTGCAGGAGAGAGGGTATGTGCCTCAACTTACAGGCACAATGTCCTAGGGAAAAAAATAAAAAAGAGGACCAACACCCTGGAGGTTGTGCTGAGGCTATGGCCCGTACCAACAGAATCATATTGTGCGTCCTAAACTCCATCCCCTGCACCCCCAGAAGACCAGCCACAGCTATGACATTTAGTGGGTACAGGAAATAGCTTAGTGCTGTCACCATTTTTGTAGTGTTTATATTAAATAGGTATATTGGCCCCCATGGTCGGTAGGTAGGTATATATGCCCCCTCAGTAGGTAAGTATGTGCGTCCCCTGAGTAGGTAGGTAAATAGGTCCCCCTCTTAGGTAGGTATGTATATAAGTCCCCTCCTTAATTAGGTATATAAGTCCCATCCATAGTTAGGTATATAATTCTCATCCATAGTAAAGTAGGTATATAGGTCCCCTCCATAGTTAGGTTGGTATGTAAGTATTCTCCATAGTTAGTTATATAGATCACCTCCATAGTATATAAGTCCCCTAAATAGTTAAGAAGGTATATAAGACCCCTTCATAGTTATATAGTTAACTAAGTCCCCCCATAGTTAGGCAGGTAGAGGTCCTCCTCTATAGTTATGTAGATATATGTCACCTCCATAGTTAAGTAGGTATATAAGCTCCCTCCATAGTTATGTAGGTATATAAGTGGACCTCCAAGGTTAAACAGGTATATAGGGGTATATAGGCCCCTCCATAGTTAGGTAGGTATATAAGTGCCCTCCTTATTTAACAAGGTATATTAGTGGCCCTCCATAGTTAGGCAGGTACATAGGTCCCCTCTATAAGTAGGCAGGTACATAGGTCCCCTCCATAAGTATACAGGTACATAGGTCCTCTCTATAGGTATGCAGATATATGTCCCCTCTTAGTTGGCAGGTATATAGGTCCCCTCTATAGGTAGGAGGTTTCATAGGACCCCTCCATAGTTAGGCATGTATATAGGTCCCCTCCATAGGTAGGCAGGTACAAAGGTCCACTCATTGTTAAGCAGGTAAACAGGTCCCCTCTATAGTTAGGCAGGTACATAGGTCCCCTCGTAGTTAGGCAGGTTTATAAGTCCCCTCAAAGTTAGACAGGTATATAAGTCCCCTCATAGTTAGGTAGATACATAAGTCCCCTCTATAGTTAGCTAGGCACCTCTTCATAGGTAGGTAAGTTTTTACATTGCCAATGAAAAATATAATAACAATAATACTTACCTTTCTATTTCCCCTGACAAGTGCCTCACTCTTCTGCCCGTCACTCTGCCTGGACTGTGCGACCTCAGAGCTGCTGGAGGAGTGGCCTGCCTCTGGCAGGGAAAGTCACTTCATCGCGCCACTGACTAGTTTACTGTTGTGGAGTGCAACATTAGTTTTTTTACTAAGTAGGTCAGCCGGTGCTCCGGTTCAGAGCAGGTTGAAGCAGGTTTTTTATCCAGGGCACCGGATATAATGGCCTAGCGACGCCCCTGGTAATCATTGATAATACTACGATAACTCTGTAACTACCTGATTTAGAAAGGGATTTATCATAGATGTTGTATTGGCTTAATAATTTTATATGATATAATTAGATATTAATTTTATATTATTTAATTTTATATCACATAATTTTGCTCTAGTTTAATAATTATAACTAAGTTGATATCAATTTATTGGTGTTCTTTGAGAAAGAATTGATATTCTTTTGGCAATAAGTTTGTTTAGCATGACCCCAGCTGTCTGTCAGGAATTCTGTCAAGTCTTTTCTGGCACTTACGGTGCACCCCATTTATGAACAGCCATGTTATGCTTTCATACATACTGTCAGATTCTACACTCATCTAAAGAGATTTAGAACTGACGAGGCAGCGTCAGTTTTCAAACATGTCCCCCGGGTGTGCACTTAAGACATCACTGCTTTGATGAGCCATTGACCTCCTCAGTGTGCACCTGGTCTGTGCTGTCCTCTCATTGTCCACAGCCTAGTTTAGGCCTGTAGCCTATGAGAGGACAGCACAGATCAAAGAAAGGCTCAGGAAGAACTCTTGGGAGCAGGGCTAGTTGAGTATAAGTATTTTGTATTCTTTTAGGGCCACAGATGTAGCACTTTTAGAGAAAATGGTGCACAGAGGGGGTACTATTAGGTCATGTCCCCACGGCACAGGTTATTTGTCGCTTTTTCAGACGGTTTGCGGTTTTACAAACCATCTGAAAACCGACAAGCAACGCTCCCCCATAGACTTCAATAGAAAATCCATGCAGCAGTCCCCTCTGCACGGATTTTCAGCCGGATGTTTTTTTACAGTGACGGCGGTCCGAAAAACTTAGAGCGTGTTCTTTTTTCAACAGTTTTTTGGGCGAAACATGAACATGTGGGTGCAAAGGGGGAGGGCTTGAATCCGCAAACCGCGGCCAAAAGCTGTCCCCCCCTGCATGCCAAAAAAGACAAACTACCCTTTGGAAAATCCGCGTGCTCAGCAATGCGCCTGATACTCGAGTGCGCTTGATTAAAAATATAGCAAACGGGACTGCGCTACTTTTTTGGCTAAAAAGACTTTAGACTTCTGGCACAGCCCCGTTCATATATGTCACCCTTTGTCTTGCTGTGTATGTGGCTGCATCACTGCAGACCAGTCAGGTTGCTCTTGCTAACATATTTTCAACTTTTAAATCTCCAAAAATGGGCACATGAATACCAGAACCGGATCACTAATTAATGGAAGAATTTGCCCTGGTTTGATAAATATTGTTTCTCTTATATCTTGTGGATGGCCAGATATGTATGTATAGCTCAACCAGGGAAGAAATTGTGCCAGGATAGTAATATAAAAGATAAAGTTAGTAAAAGACACAGGTCCATCAAGTCCACCTATAACCCTAGAGTGTTGATCCAGAGGAAGGCAAATACCACTATGAGGCGGATGCCAATTGTCCCATACAGGAGGAAAAATGCCATCCCGATGCCAAACATGGCAATCATAATAATTCCTAGATCAATGTCCTATCTCCAGAATTTATTAACCATAAGACGTCCAAACCCTTCTTGAAATTATTCAATGACTCAACCATGCACCATGGAAGGAAGGCAACCAGCAGAAACAGTGTAATTCTCTGGGCAATGTTCTGCTTGGTAACCTTGGGTCTTGGCATCCATATGGATAAAACTTTTATATCTACCAGCATCCTAAACATAGCTGTAAACTAAGTACACCCCTTCATATCAGTGGTGTTCCCTAAATGTAGGGGTCTCTTTCAGCACAATTATGCAACCTACCACACTGAGAAAGTTGTTCATTTTATGGAATGGTTTGAGGAACATGACAAAACATTCAAATTGTTCAACATTTTTTGATTTTAGCTCCAAATCCTACATGACAAAATTTCTAGTTGTTCAACGTTGTTGATTTTACCTCCACATCCTACTGATGCTGATGCAATCAAGTAGCTGTGGGATGTGCTGGAAAAACAAGTACGATCCATGGAGGACCCACTTTACGACTTAAAACAGTGGCTAACATTCTGGGGCCAGTTACCACAGAATGCCTTCAGAGTTATTGCACAGTCCATGCTTCCATACCAATGGGGTGCCTACACAACATTAGGCAGATCAGTTTTATATTATGACTAGAGATGGGCGAATTGATTCTAGAAGTGGAATTCCCGTTTAGAATTTCTGGGAGAAAACTTCGGTTCGTGACCGAAAGTCGGAATTTGGGGGTACTTCTGGCGTGAACGAAGTAAGTGTGCTTTTGATTGATAAAAGGCTGCAGAGAGCACCATGGCGCTACATGGGGCAAAAGCACTCACTCATTGGGAGGAAGAAGAGGCATAGCCTGCATTGACTTTGTGCAGAGATGAAGCAATTCAGAGACGGCGGGGATTTCAGTGACGTCACCACGATATAAGACTTAAGTGCGCGCCGCTGGGAGCTCACCACTCCTCCTTCACTGTACTGATTGGAAAGGTGCTGCTGCGAGGTGATAGCGCTTTCTGAAGAGAACTGATTTTTATACACGATTTTCTGTGGTGGAGTCTCAGCTTGTCTTCAGAGACTGTTCTATGAATGTGCTATATTTCTGAATTTTTTGGGGTTTTATTGGATTGAAACCAGTGTGCGTCCACTGCCGCTGCAGTATACCTTCAATATCCACGTGGGATCTAAGCCAGTTCCTGTTGGTATTCATTTACATAAGAAAACACGTTTTTTACAATTACAAAATACACTTCATTTTGGCGGCTGAATTCTATTGCGGACAATTACATCCATGGGGTTAATTAAGCGTTGTTTTTTGCTGGTGTGCTGACAAAAATAAACCGTCTTGTTTCAACGCCAATTATATATATTTTTTTTTGGTAGCTATTCAAAAGCATAGGCAAAAGTACAACTGTATCTCTTGTTTGTGTGGGTAGAAAAAAACGCATTTGTACACGCTACTAGTTTGTGCGGTCTTCATATTACTTTTGGCGCAATTTACATCCAGGGGGTTAATTAAGCGTTGTTTTGCTGGTGTTCTGACAAAAAAAAACAGTCTTTTTCAACGACAAATATATATATTTTTTTTTGGTAGCCTGAATTCACAAGCGAAAGGCAAATTACAACTGTATCTATTGTTGATTGTGGCGTAGAAAACACGCAATTGTAACACTCTACTAGTTTGTGCGGCTCAATTCTTTGGCGCAATTTACATCAGGGGTTATTAAGTCGTTGTTTTTGATGTTGTGCTGACAAAAATAAACCGTTTTCTTTTCAACGCCAAATATATATATTTTTTTTTGGTAGCCTAGATTCACAAGCAAGGCAAAATTACATCTGTATCTCTGTTGTGTGGCGTAGAAAAACACGCAATTGTAACAGCTACTAGTTTGTGCGCTCAATTCTTGGCCGCTGATTTACATCCAGGGGTTAATTAAGCGTTGTTTTGCTGGGTGTGACTGACAAAATTAAACCGTTTTCTTTTTCAAGCCCCAAATATATATATATTTTTTGGTAGGCCTATTTCACAAGCAAAGGCAAATTACAAACTGTATCTCTTGTTATGTGTGGCGTAAGAAACAACACGCAATGATAACAGCTACTAGTTTGTGCGGACTCAATTCTTTGGCGCAATTTACTTCCAGGGGTTAATTATGCTGTTGTTTTGCTGGTGTGCTCGACAAATAATAATAACCTCTTTTTTCTAAACGCTCAAAATATATATATATTTTTTTGGTAGCCTTAATTCACAAGCAAAGGCTTATATACAACTGTATCTCTTGTTGTGTGTGTAGAAAAACACGCAGCAATTGTAACACGTAACTAGTTTGTGCGGATCAATTCTTTGGCGCAAAAATTTACTCCAGGGGTTAATTAAGCGTTGTTTTGCTGGTGTGCTGACAAAAATATTAACGTCTTTTTCACGCCAAATAATATTTATTATTTTATTTGGTTGCCTAATTCACAAGAAAGGCTAAATTACTAACTGTATATCTTGTGTGTGGCGTTTAGAAAACACGCAATTGTAAACGCTACAAAATGCTACTTGTTTGGTGCGCTCAATTCTTATGGCGCAATTTACATCCAGGGGTTAATTAAAGCGTTGTGTTTGCTGGTGTGCTGACAAAACCTTGTATATCCGTAATCTTTTCAACGCCTCAAATATATATGATATTTTTTTGGTAGCCTAATTCACAAGCAAAGGTCTAATTACAACTGTTATCTCTTGTTGTGTGGCGTAGAAACACGACAATTGTAGAACACGCTACTAGTTTGGTGCGGCTCATTCTTTGGCGCCACAATTTACATCCAAGGGGTTAATTAAGCGTTGTTTTTGCTGGTGTGTACAAAAAATAAACCGTTTCTTTTTCAAGCCAAATTTATATTATATTTTTTTGGTAGCCTAATTCACAAGCAAAGGCTAATTTACAATGTTATCTCTTGTTTTGTGTGGCGTAAGAAAACACGCAATTGTAACACGCTACAAGCCTGTACTTTGTTTGTGGTGGCTCAATTTATTGCGCAATTTACATCCAGGGGTTCAATTAAGCGTTGTTTTGCTTGCTGTGCTGACAAAAATAAACCGTCTTTTTTCAACACCGAAATAAATACCATTTTTCTTGTAGCATAATTCACAAGCATGACCTCGTGTGTAATTAAGCCTGTTTGTGCTTTTACATTTAGTAAAACAACCACAGGTGCTTGTAAAGACACATACAAGTAAATTTTTCCTGGCCATTTGTGGAGCGCAATTTATATCAAGGGTTACCAAGCTTGTTACTGGGTTCATTTGGAGAGAAAATCAGGGTGTATATTTATCATATACAGATAGCTTCATAAAACAGTGTCTGTACATTTTAGAACAAACAGTATGTCAGACAGAGAGGTGGCAGGCTCTGCAACTGCGAGTGGCAGTGGCACAAACATTTCTGATAACGGGCCCAGGTCGCAGCACCGCAAGGGGACGTCGCAGCAGGGGTCACTCGGTGAGGCCACAACTGCCGCTGTCATCTAGCGGCCGTGTGTTGTTCAGCAAACCAAGGGTTCTTGATTGGTTGACTAGGTCATCCTCTTCCTCCCAGATGACATCTGACAACCCCAGCCAAGAGTCGGTGGGAACCTCAGACACAACACTTAGTTGGCATGGCCCGGGAGCGGGTCAGCGGCCTCACCTGTCCTCAGCCCGCCTCTGTCCCATCCAGTTCCCTCAGCCGGGATCTACTATGTGGTCTGGGCTCAGCGCCACTATATAGCGAGGATGAACAATTTGAGGAGGGCAGTCAGCAGCTACGTGGCAGCGAAGAAATGGGGCCAATATCCCCAGCTTCTTGCAGTAGGCGGCTATGTATAGATTGTTGAGAGTGGCATGGGAGGTCATGTGGTGAGAGGTCAGCCTCGGCTTACCAAACCGGTGATGAGGACAGTAGTGACGATTGAAAACACAAATGATGATGATGTAGCCGACCGCACTTGGGAGCAGGGTGAAGCAAGGGCTTCATCATGTCAGGAAAAAGAGGGGGTGTTTGCGCGTAGGCAGCGGCGCGCCAGCAGGGGTTGGTGGGTGAGTAAAGCAGGGTAGCAGCAGTGTGAGGCGGGAGCCAAGCGGCCACGGGGTAAAAAACCGCTTGCGGCCAAGACGTGGGACGGGTCAGCGAACACCCAAAAAACAACCCTCAGGGGCGGAGCGGGTTGGGCGGTAAAATAGCTACTCGGCGGTGTGGCAGTTTTGCAAAGGGACACGGAGGAGCCGAATTGGGTATATGTGAATCTGTGGCAGAAAGGAAGCGTGGCCAGGGAGCAAACTTTGGGCACAACGGCCCTGCGTCAACACATGCGGGTTTCCCATCCCCGGGGGCCCTGGGGGGGAAAAAGTGGCTCAGATGTGTGGTCCCATCTCCCGCTGGCAGCAGCGCGGCAGTGGCCCGTTTTGCCTTCAGCCAGTCAAAGGCTCCACCCCCTCGCAGAAGGCAGCTGTTTTTTTTTTGACATCCTTCCCGGGTCCAGATGCTCTGCTCCTCGCTACTATGGGCAGCAGTCGTTCAGAGAGGCGATTGTAAAGAGAAAAGTATGCGTCCCAAACCCTCCTAAGGTGCAGCGCTGACCGTGCTCTGTCCAAGTTTTGGTACTGCAGTCCCTCCCTTTCCAAAAGGTGGACTCTGCAATTCAGAGAACTAAGGTTGGGGCGAGCCGGATGGAGAGTTCCCAAACCGTTAAATTTCTTTTCCAAAAAGGCAAAATCCGCACTTTATAATATGTAGAACGAAGTGGGTCAGTTTGGCTTATCGGTTTGTTCCGGTACACGGGGGCGCGGAGTTGGAGCTGTAATAAAAGGGCAGGGCCCGTAATGTCCTTTACGGCCACTGGGTGAAAGTGTTCCTGCCCGGCCCCACCAAACAACTTGGACAGGAGACGCCCCTTTTCCTCCACTTGTCAAACTGCTGCTCCTGCGCCAATGTCCGCCTCCTCCTCCTCCCCCCCACCACCATCTCAGCCTCCCCAAGTATGCTCCATCATACCCCATGTGTAGGGCCCCGCGGTGTCAGCAGTTCTAACCTGCTTGCCTCGGCGAAAGTACCAGGGGGAACTGCTCCGGTCATGAGGGAAGAAATGATTGTGTGGCTTTTCGCGCCAACTGCAAATCGGAACCCTGGTGAGGACAAAGGGGGGAAAAATGGTTTTCCCCCTGCACCCAGGGGGGTGGTCCCTGGCCCCGCATGGCGGGACGTGTTCAATTGGTTGTAAAAGGTTCCTGAAGTCTTCCACCCTCTTTAGAAAATTCTGAAAATGGGCCCGGAAAATGGCATGCACTTATCCATTCGTACAAAGCCAAAAGGGAACACCCCCCTGAGTTGCGCGGCGAACGGGCCTCCCCCAACACGCTCATATCATGTTTCACCCCCGGAATTCCGCCCCCCACATGTTGGACCGATGTATGAACGAGAAAGGCCATTAACTAATTTTTGATCATCCCGCCAGACAGAAGTACTCCCCCGTGTTTT